>WAAF01001099.1:372943-644017 GCA_013400475.1 Tricholaema leucomelas | reverse complement strand
TGACTGGATAGGGCTGGGTGATAGGTTGGACTGGATGATCTTGGAGGTCTCTTCCAACCTGATTGATTCTATTCTATTCTATGTCTGGAAGTTCACAGTCACTTAGATGCACCTTCCTGCAGTGCTCAGCATAGCTTTGTGAAAACCTGCATCACAGTATCACAGTCTCACAGTATCATCAGGGTTGGAAGAGACCTCACAGATCATCAAGTCCAACCCTTTACCACAGAGCTCAAGGCTAGACCATGGCACCAAGTGCCACGTCCAACCTTGCCTTGAACAGCTCCAGGGACGGCGACTCCACCACCTCCCTGGGCAGCCCATTCCAGTAGCCAATGACTCTCTCAGTGAAGAACTTTCTCCTCACCTCGAGCCTAAATTTCCCCTGGCGCAGCCTGAGGCTGTGTCCCCTCATTCTGGCGCTGGCCACCTGAGAGAAGAGAGCAACCTCCCCCTGGCCACAACCACCCCTCAGCAACAAGGTCACCCCTGAGCCTCCTCTTCTCCAGGCTAAACAATCCCAGCTCCCCCAGCATCCTCAAAGTTGTGAGGGTATCGAGAGCTAGAAGGAAAGCCAGACTTATGATGGTGTCTTCTTGCCCCTGCCCAAAGCATGCTGTGGCTTCGAACTATAGTAGAGGAAATAGCCACTGGCACTCCAAGCTTTTGTATCTGTGTGGAAAACGAATCAGAAGTGTAGTATTGCTCTCCCATTCTGCACAAAGGGTGACCCATGCTCTGTAATGGTCAGGTCCTGACTGAGAAGACAACACTAACCTTCAGATCAGCTCCATGTATGATGAAAACTTAACCAGAGTGATTTTTACATTTTGGAAGAAGAAAGTCAAATTCTTCTTGCTTTAACTGTGTATTGTGGTAGGGCTTAAAAGACTTAGTTACAGGCCAACTTGCCTGTGTCCTCAACCTCCATTGAGCCATGGGGCCAGTTATGCTGACTCATAATCCATTATTTGCCCTTCACTGCAGGGTAGCTACACTAGCACAGCCATTCCAGACAGTCCCAGTCCCTGGGTCTGGGCAGAAACAGGACAGCGATGGCTGCTGTAGCCATGCTGTAGTATTGCTGAGACATTGATGTGACCCCTGAGAACTGCTGTTGTACTTCACCTGTGGATCTCTCCCTAAGGTGGCAGCTCATGCCTAGGAGCTCCCTGGCATGGAGCTTTTGGTACAGTTAGTCAGGATGGAAATTTCAGCTGCTTCAAAGAGTCCAGTTTCCTGCAGGCTTGAAAATAGGATGGGCTTAATCGAAACAGGGCAGTTTTCCTCAAGCCCCAGAGCTGCCCCAATTCAGTTCCCAGCTGCTCACTTGGAAGCAGAGGAGAAAGAAAGGAGGCAGCTCTCTGGAAAATCACAGTAGGGCACAATCTGCTGAGTCAACAAAAAAACTCCAACAAGTCACCTGCTTAACCGGAGCCAGTCCATTAGGCACCGCACATTCGATCCAGGCAAGGCAGCTGGAGCAGAGGGTAAAGCTTTCAGTGAGACATGCTGCTTGACAAAGAACTCACTTGGTGCTAATGGTCTTGCTTCAGGCTACCAACACCAACCACCTTCCCCAAAAGGCAGTGCATGAGCAGACAGGAACAATAAAGTGATTTGTTCTCGGGATGCATTCAACCACTGCCAACAGTCAACCGGATCCAGACAACGGCCAGGGCAGTCAGAGCGGCACATGGCAGGCCAAATGAGGAACTCTATCACTTGGCACAGAGCTGCTATTTCCAGCACCTACGTCCCATCCTCACGCTGGTTCAACTTTTTCACTCTTCAAAGGAAGAAGACTATGCATCTGTAATGAAATCTGAAGCTACAAAGGCCAGGATTTCTCCTTGAGGTCAGTAGAGGGAAGCGTCCTTGCCTCCTAAAATCCCTCAGTAGGTGGTCTGACTTTCAGATGGCCTCAGCACTTGTAGCTGTCAACCACAGCTTTAAACAGAATAGAATCAACCAGGTTGGAAGAGATATCCAAGATCATCTTGTTTCAGCTATCCACTCATTTTTATTTGTCCTGCTAATTCTTTCACTTTGCAGAATTAGCTCTCAGCATCATTACAAGAAAAGGAAATGCAGGGACACTTTATAGATCTTTAAGATGACAACCAGTAAGACATAGAATAGAATCAGAGAATCAGTCAGGGTTGGAAGGGACCACAAGGATCATCTAGTCCAACCCCCCTGCCATGGGCAGGGACACCCTACCCTAGAGCAGGCTGGAGCCCATTTTACAAATTAAATACAGTGCTAGGTCACTCACAACCCATGAACAAAGTGGCACTCTCCAAATCTGTGGACTTCAAATCGTATCAGAACAGCAATTCCCATCTTTGAAGAAGAACAAACCAAACATTTAAAGCTGTCACTTGGTTTCTTACTGTGTGAAGCATTTTCACTGTCACTGTGACAAACTGCTGCCCTTGTATTTTGGAAATTTGGGCCATATTATCAGGGACTGCTGAGAGAATTTGCAATAAAAGGAGGAGATGCTCCAGAAAGTTATTAGATGTCCTAGGGTGTGCCACTCAGCCTGTCACTTGGAGAGCATCGGATCCTTAAAGAGCAGAAATTTGGATCATGATCCTGTCACTCTAGAATTGGGAAGAAACTTGCTTTGGAACATCAGATCTCAGCCACCAACAAGGTTCCAGGCTAGAAGAATTAGGGGCCAGATAACATGGCAGGACAATGTTCTATGCTCTGCACCAGGAAGGTGTTGTCTTTTAAAATCTAGAAGCAGCAGATCCCCATTAAGTTTGGCCAGAACAGTCTGGTCTTAGAGTCTGTTTTGTTTGCCTTGAAACATTTTGCTGTTCTCAAACACCAATAAATTCTCAAGAGTCTCACTCCTTTTACATGAACAGCAGAGGTTAGGAATCTTCAGCACAGCCTGGAGAGGTCACAGAGGTATTTTGGTACTTAATTCCCACTGGGGTTATTGGAGGAGCTACATTTTTTATAGATGTAGCCATCTAGATCCTTTTTATTAGCCATGCTCACATACACCCTGAGCTCAGCATATCATGTCCCAGAGCCAGGTGTGTCCAAGGTGGCCTTGGGCTCATACACTCCTTGGTTAGATTACACCTGCTGGGAAAGGTGCACCTTTCAGCTCTCCAACATTTGTTTTCCTAGGAAAGAGCTTGTTCCAGTATCAAGCATGACTGCAAGCAAGTGTGAGGATGATCCAAACTGCCACTGAGTTCTGGGTCAAAGATGAGTTCAAGCCTCCATCTACAAGTTAAGTCTGTGTGTACTTAAATACCTGTAATGAAGAGGGTTTTTTAACATTTGCTTTTCTGCTACCACTACTCAAAGACAGGTGTGATAAAATGCAGCACTTTTTATCTCTTCACTCTAAGCTCCACCATAAGGCTAGTGGAACTCTGTTCCATGGAAACAACTCCAAGCCAAACCAAGCAGCCACCAGCCCTCCACACCACAGCAATATTTTTCTTCCACCAAACTTCCTTCCTTGTCTTCTCCTACACACTTACATTCTCCAACAAATAATACTTCTGACACCAAACAAATGTTACTGGTGACATCCCACAGGTCTGGGCTCTCCTCATGAGAAACCAGGAACAATGAGTGGTTCATACCTACTTTGCAACACTTCTGAGGAAACAATGCAGAGGTCAGGACAGGAAGGAGCTGTGTTTTCAACTCACCTGGAGGCAAAACAGTTGGGGACAGAATCTGTCAATAGTAAACCAGAGTGAAATGCAAGCAAATGCACACCCTAAAAGTCCAGGTGACCCCAAACAAACTGAGCAAAATGAGAAAGAAAACAAAACCCCAAAATCCTTTCAGAAGCACTTTTTACTCAGTCACTGCCTGACAGTTTTAAAGCACTTGTACAGAGTGAGCCCTCCACACAAATTTAAATAGACTTACACAGTTTATGCCTCTTATAAATACTGTCCATAAAGAAAACTGCACTGACATCAAAAAAGCAAGCTAGCACCACACAGCATTTTGGCCCCAGAAAAAAAAAACCTCCCTTGTAGATCTGAGTCTCAAATGCAGTAATTGTTATTTACTTATGGCAAACAAAACCGCAGCCACTTCAAGAAGAGTCACACCCTCTCTTTTGACCATGCAACTCCCACTCCTCCCGTTAGGAGTGTGCCAGGTTGGTGTTGTATCTAGCAGCAGCTTCATGGCACAGACAAAAAAACACCTAACAACCTTTAAGAGCGAGGTGCAGGATTTGCTATGTGTGTGTTACTGACCTCGATCCAGCGACCTTTTGACCCCAAAGAGGGGAATTCTTCTAACAAAAGCAGAAACAACACATTTTTATCAGCTTCAAAGCTTTATGACTGGCATCACAGGGGATTTTGGGGAATGTGACAAGAGAAAATGAGGACACAGTAGAATAGAATGAATCAGGTTGGAAGAGACCTCCAAGATCATCCAGTCCAACCTAGCACCCAGCCCTATGCAGTCAACTAGACCATGGCACTAAGTGCCTCAGCCAGGCTTTTCTTGAACACCCCCAGGGACGGTGACTCCACCACCTCCCTGGGCAGCCCATTCCAATGCAAATCACTACCTCTGTGAAGAACTTCCTCCTAACATCCAGTCTAGACCTCCCCTGGCACTACTTGAGACTGTGTCCCCTTGTTCTGTTGCTGGTTGCCTGGGAGAAGAGACCAACCCCCGCCTGGCTGCAGCCTTCCTGCAGGTAGTTGTAGACAGCAATGAGGTCTGCCCTGAGCCTCCTCTTCTCCAGGCTGCACACCCCCAGCTCCCTCAGCCTCTCCTCATAGGGTTTGTGTTCCAGGCCCCTCACCAGCTTTGTTGCCCTTCTCTGGACACGTTCCAGTACCTCAACATCTCTCTTGAATTGAGGGGCCCTTCACTGACCTCCCAGATTACTGCTTAGATGATGACTTCTAAGCATATCCATAGCATCTCTCAAGTATTTGGAAAAGGAAGGTTTTCAACATTAACATAAAGAAAATAACCTCAGTTTTCAAACTCTCTACTCACAATCCAAAACACCTAAGAGTTAAACACAGAAAAATGTACACACAGAGTTCTGCATTACAACAGGCCCAAGGAAGATACAAACACAGAAGTACATCAGCTTCAGCGCTCTCCTTTCAGTCTAGTTCTGCAAGATTGATTTTGTTTCTCATGAATCTTGATCTGCTGGAGTAGCTGTAGCTGTACCTATCAACCACCTTTAGCTGACTTACAAAGAGTGACAATTTTGACTCCGACTAACGACAAAGCCAGTGATGTTTGGGGCTGTCGCTCCTCCTCATCACCAAAAGAAGTCTGAACTTCCCACAAACACTTCTCTGCATTTCAGAGAGTCAGATCTGCTCTAACATGGAGCTCAGCGCTGCTTTAAAATGAGTAAAACTCAAGTGCTGGCCCATTCTGTGTTATCTGCCTATGTAAATGAACGTGCTTTGCACCTCAGTGTTAACAACCCAGCCATTGATACTACAGGATGGAAAAAAAGCAGCATTTCAGAGGAAAAAAGGCAAGCTGTCAACTCTGGAAAACCACCAGGTGAGGTTTTATGGCTGTTTTTCCATTACTGCCCCTTTGTGAATCAAAGGACATTTTTCCATTAAATGTGCTTATCAACTCTGAGAGGAGGTAGATGAACTAAGCACAAGTCATAGATTTTATGTGATGGAGTGTTTTTTTGTCTATAGCATGGAGATCTATGTGTCAGGGGCTATCAAATATCTATAATCACTTTATGTCCTCTGTCCGGGACAGTCCGGGAGTTAAAGCAACCCCCTGCACTCTGCTTGCTCCATGTTAGCTCTGTGGACACACTACAGTTACCATGCAGTAAATTGTAGCTTCCACAGGAATATGACTACATTTAAAATTGGAGGATATTTTCTCCTACAAAACACCCTGATTCCAAATTAAAGTCTCTTCTCCAAAGGGGGTAACCTGAACTTGTGCATAGCAACCTTTTCTGCAAACATCTAACACAGCCTCACTGATCTTGGTGAGCCTCATGGCAACTACATCACACAAGGAAATGGCCTTGGCTATTCAGTTGCCACCACATACCAAGAGGCACAATTCAAGGTGTTAGAAGAAGACTAAAGGAAATTGGTGGCTTTCCAACTCTTTGTGGGAAGGCAGTTGTCACTATTGTCACTATTGAGCCGCTTTACCTTTCAGGCTGTGGTTTGTTTCTCAGGGTGAAAACCCCAGACTAGAAGCCTTACCTTTTCCCTTTCTGTACCCGAGTAAAGCACTGCCTTCTGAGGCCTGTCTGAGAGAAATACACCGCTTGCTTTTTCTGTGCATTTCTGCCTCAGCAGCAGCCCAGCTCTGAAGAGCTGTTGCTGTTGTACTAACAGCTGTGTCACATGAGGGGATGTTATCGAACAGCCAACCCCCAGTGAAATGTTTCCTGGTCACTGCCGGTTTTGAGAGAAAACAACAAAGAGCAT
The DNA here is from genome assembly GCA_013400475.1 of Tricholaema leucomelas. NCBI lineage: Eukaryota > Metazoa > Chordata > Aves > Piciformes > Lybiidae > Tricholaema lacrymosa > Tricholaema leucomelas. The sequence continues at coordinate 637,559 of WAAF01001099.1, read as the reverse complement.
TACCTTCCCGACTCACTGGCAGAACTAACTGCTGTTTTTCTCCTTGAGTGGAGGGCTTCCTGATCTCTCCTGCCTAGCTGGAACTTCATATTCACTGAAGACCAGCACAAACTCCACAAAGACATTAGCAGCTGTTGCTCAGAAATGAAGCACCTTTAAAACAATTAAGGAAGACCAAAGATTATCCACAGTTACACTTAGAGAGAAAGCTGCTTCTGTTCTGTTCATGTTCTCGTGGTTTTTTTAATATGAACAAAGAAAGAAAATTCTTTATTCCAGTGGAATAAAAATAGATTATTTATTCCACATATATTAAATGGTAGAAAGAAAAACGTGTAAGAATCATAGAATCAACCAGGTTGAAAAAGATCTGCAGATAAAGCTGCTGATCAGATCCTCAGAGATGAGTCTGGATGCTGCCTTGGGCACTGGCATCAGACGTTGATGAAATACTTTTTCTGCAGTCTGGTGGCCAAACACAGATCTCACTCCATGCAAGGCTGCTCCAGGCAGTGAGGCTCTGCACATATGGTGTGCATTTTCCCTTCTAGGGCAGATCCTGACTCCCAGCTCATTCACAAAAGTGTAATCTGTGACAGGCTGGTTCAGAAAACAATGTGTTAAAAAAGATGGTTGCCTGGCCAGGCTCCTCTGCACCATGTCCAAAGACCGCTAACACCGACACAGAAGGAAGAGCATAAGAGTTTCTTCTCAAGCTGGCAATGTAACTTTAGAGTAAACTGTTGCAGACACTGGGACTATATCCATCTCCCATATCAGTCCTGGGCTGCTACTGAGACCTTGTAATAACAAGGCCCTTGTCTTAGCCAGCTTTAGAGAGGACAAGCGACGCATCCCATCAGATAATCCCTGAATCACCGTGCAAGGCGTACGCTGTGCAGCATCAGTCACCTCAGTCTCTCCTCGGTAGGTCGCCAGTAAAGCTCATTACAGGAAGCTGGCTCTGTCCTTCAGCAATGTGACAGGTGATTCTCGAGGAAAGGAACTGTTCTCACTTCCTGTAGGACTGGCTGCCTGCAGAAAAACAGCAAGACAGGGTCTGTCAGCTGCAAGCGGGATGTATTACACACAGGAGCTGCCCGAGGGCAACACTTGTTCAACCTGTACAGTGACACAAACACCTCAAAGAAGGTGCACAAAGACACCTCAGCCGCTGTTGCAGTTTGAAAATGCAGGAGGCAATCGCTTGTGAGGCCACTTGGAAAAAAGCTGTGGAGGAGCAGGAATTTACCAGGGCTGTCCCACTCATGACAAAAATCATTCCTCATTCTTCTGGTAGAAATGTTTGTACTGCTTTAGCTCCACTGTGCCCTGGACAGGACTTAGTGCCCTACAAACAGCTTGTACGTGCCCATGCAGAGCTGCAGAATAAGGAAGAAGGTAGATGAAACCATTCAGTCATGTCCACACGAAGCACATAAGCATAGTTCAAAAAGTCTAAATTTGGAAGTCCACCCTATGTTCTAGTCATGCTGCCAGTGTCATCCCTGTACCAGCTAGACACTGGAATTCACAGCAAATCCCAGCACAGCTGATTTTACTTGGAGGAGCTTGGTTTTGCTTTGAGGTACAGCTTTAGAGTTCAACTAACAGCAGCAGGCTCCATCTCAGGCAGGAATCTGGCCCCAGGCCTGTAGCAGTACTAAGTACCTGTCCTTCCTCTGCATTCCTCAGGCATTCCACACAGTCCATGCTCCAAGAGGACCAGTCCAGCTAGTTCAGCTAGGTTTATGTAAAAGAAACTTACTTCCAGAAAATGCACTTTTAATAAATATCAAAAGCAAGCCAAAAAGGTGTCTCTAAAATAAAGTGAGCACTTCCAGAACATACAGGCAGAAACTTTTCCTCATCACACCCATTAGCTGGACTTCCCCAGAAACACCAAGAAATCCACAAACTAAAGACAGTTTTCCAGTGGGACCATCTCTTGACACACAGAAACCTGCATACCTACACAGCAGGCAAATGTGAGACAGCAACTCTTGGTATCTGTGCATCTGATGACATCTTTGCCTTACAGATGACTCAGCTAGGAAGCTGAAGAACAGAACATTACCTGCTTCTGATGCCTTCCCTGCACCTTTAAGTAACAGCTGGAAATTACCCTTGAGAGCCTCAAGTCTGGACATAGGTACTTAAAGCTCCTTCTAGTCCTTTAAAATATCTGATCCTTGTCACCTTCCTCTCACTTTCCTCAGCCATAAGCACCTGTGTGAAAGCCACTGCAAGACGGACAACTAATAGGTGCTCCGTGGCCGCAGACAGCAACACAGGATACATGTACACAGAGTGAAGGAAAGATGATTTGGTAGCAGAAGGATTTATTTCCTATTTTTTATCAGGAAGACTGATAAAAGACTTCAATATTCAATTGCTGACCCCATGTCTGTTTCATGACCTATGTGGACAGATTAAAAACAAGTTACCGGTAAAAAACTAGGGAGAAAAAGTAAATGCACACATAGCAAGATGTGATGCCTGCTGTCCATCCAGCTTTATGATGCAGAGACACAGCAAAGATAAGAGGTATATTGAAAGACAAATCCTATACAATAGAAGTTGGAAGATGTCAAGAGTCTGGACTTAAATTACATACACTGAATCAAAAGTGAAACTCGAGTGATGCAGAACTCTGATCATGCTCTGCTTTAGTGCTACTTCAGTGTAAAACACACTAAACACTGTGCCACTGGAAAAGGAACTTACTCCAGAGCCCAACGAGAGCAATGTGTCTATGTCATATCTTTCATGGGACACAGGCACCCAGGACTGTAAAGTGGCCCTGGAGAAACTAGAATACATGATGTGCTTCTTCAGGAGAGCTTCTCCCTCTCAGCGTGCTGTGCTTTTGTAAATGAATCGAAACAGGAATCAGGGACAGACTCTTGGGTGTTAACACAGTGCTCCTTTCACAGGAAACAGAAAGCCTAGATGTCAGAGGTAAAACGCAGGGCATGAGCAGCCAAAGCAAAGCCAAAACAGCTGGCAATGTTGCCTAAGTGCAGGAATGTTTGAGCAAGTGCTCTCTAGGTCAAAACTTCCCTTACCCACAAGGACATTCCCTTCCATTGCCTCACCTGCACTCAGTGAAACCACCTCATCTCCCTGCACACACAACTGCGTGGAACAGCATTGAGTGAGCAACACAGAAGGCTTAGGAAGCTCCTTCCAGCTCTGTCCTGATTTACTAGGCTATTTCAGTTCTCTTTGTTTCGTCTTCCCCACCTGTAATGAGGAACTAATGATGTGCACACACCTCGAATTTCCTGGAAGGTTTGTGCGGTACTATGTTCTTGTGAAATGTTTAAAGACAATAGTCACAGCTGAAGAACAGAGCTGATGTTCCATTGTGTTCAAACAGTCCTCACTAAACTTCTTATGACACATCTGGAATAAGAATACAGAGTAGACAGCTCCTGCCATTTTCACTGATGATGGACCCAGAGGTTAACTGAAAGCAGCTAGTCCTATGCACACTCCAGGGAAAAAAGGCTTACTGAAGAATGCATCCTTCTTCTCCCAGCCTCCAAAATGCCACCCCCAGCTTAGACACCCTACAGGCGTTTACTGTTGTATGAGCATCTGAGGTCAACATTTCCACTTTACTGGGCCTGTCTTAGAATCATAGAATCATAGAATGGTTTAGGTTGGAAGGGACCTCAAGGATCATCCAGCTCCAACCCCCTGCCACAGGCAGGGACACCTCCCACTAGAGCAGCTCGCCCAAGGCCTCATCCAGCCTGACCTTAAACACCTCCAGGGAGGAAGCTTAAAGTCTTAGCTTAAAGCAAGAGTCCATTCCTCCCCCTCAGTCTGAAGCCCTCTGCAAACTCGTACTGCTTAAATTTCATCAGGTACTGACACAGACACATCCATATGGTTCTTGAATACATGTCTCCAGCAGAATGATGACTGCCACAAGCAGCACACCATGTTTGGCTCTGCTTACTAGGTTACCCTGAGTTCATCTTCTGGATTGTGTGATATCTGGTCTGGATTCAGTTTGGGTGTAGACACACCCAGGAATTCAAATTCAAGCATATTAAACAAGTGACGCAGCAGAGTGAACAAGTGCCTAAAGAAAAGGTCAAAGGCTAATGGCATCTCGAGAACAACTAATCTGAGACTAAAAGCTTCACCCAAAACTTCAGAGAATTTGGGTCGATTTTCTGCAACCAGAGACAGGAAAAAACATGGCTCTTAACTGCTCACATGACAGTCTGGAAATAGGAGCAGTGTTCAGCAGGATATAATTGCATGGCTGTACATCCTGCAGATGACAAGCACAATGTCATACACTCCTGGCACATCTGTAGCACACAACTTCATTCCTGGAGAGCTACCACAGCTCTCCCTCCTTTTCCACCCCAAAGACTGACAAACAGAACGATGACTTTTTCCACTTACTCTGTCTGCTCCTCGTGGACGATCCTGAGGAGCTGGGGCGGCTTGTTTGTTGGGGTCCAGACTGAGAGAACTGGGGGGCGATGGCTGGGACCTTTCCCTTTCTAGGGCTGGCACTCTGCACTTCAGGAGTGCGAGGGATCTTAGGTTTGTTGGTGAAGGCTGAGGGAACCTCGCTGTGGGAGGAGATGGAAAGGGTTAGCAATGTATGGAGAAACATGTATGCCCAGTGATTCTGCAACCAAGTGAAACCTGCAGTACGTGCTGCGACAGCCTGGCAGCCTGCTCCAAATTCAGGGGAACTGCAAACGGAAAGGAACGTGGCAGGCACCACAGGTACAGCCCTGGGACATGTACTCACCACACAGTCTCTAAAACTGGCTTTATCGACCTGTCTATCCTTCTCAAACCTAGTTCTCTGGACAGCAGGATTGAACAGGTTCAGTTAAGTCCCCAGCAAACAAGTAATACATCTTCAGCCTGTTTTCAGTCTGAGGTGCAAAACCCAAACAGATTCACTACAGCACAGAAATGCATCCTTTTGAGGGCACAGACACTATTATTTCTCCCAGGTACAGATCAAAATCTTGACAGACATAGGCAGTCTCCCTGGCCCCTGGCTGCGATAGGATTTGTAGAACTCCCTGAAGGCATTTTCAAGAGAGCAAAAAGCTGCGATGGCATCCAGGAAATAAATTCCCTAAGCACGCAGGTTTCTCACTCACAGTGAGAACATAAACCAGGTGCTGCTGTTTCAAAGCATTTCATAACTCTTACAGCAGATTTAAAGAATTGTATTTTTATAGCATATTTATCCTTAGAAGAACATAATGCCTTAAAATGTAGTCCATGACCGTGTGAGGACATCCTGTCCTTCCCTGCCCCTTAGGATACCTTCTTGCCCGGGTGAAAAACAAAAATGGAAGCTACCAGGAAACAGCAAAGCTCCAAACCAATTCATGTTTGCTCTAGCGAGTCAATTTTCTCCTAAAAGGAGAAAAGGTTAAACTGAAATCACACCTAGGTGAAAAAGCACTTCATCCTCTTTTTATAAAGGAAGTAAAAGGAGAGCCAAAGGCAAGAGATGGAAAAAGGTGCCACCTAAAGACAGGGGATTAAAAGGGAAAGTTCCCGTGTTGTTAGCTGCATCAAAAGAATCCTTTGTGACCATCAGAAAGGGTGATTAGGAGGATTTTCGAGACATTTAATCTCTCCTCCTCCCCTGGGAATGCTGCTGAGTCAGTGCTGATTAGCCCTTCCCTAGCCCTGCTTCACCTTGCAGGTAGAATTGAGCAAGTGTTTCCTTCGCATTTTAGATAGCATTAATTGTCGATACTTTGCATATGTGTCTGCTGACTGCTAAGGACAGAGACATGCTAACTGGTCTGCTACAGCCATCGCTGCAGCCCTCTACCTATCTCTGAGTATTAAGAGTAGAATAGAATAGAATCAACCAGGTTGGAAGAGACCTCCAAGATCATCCAGTCCAACCTAGCACCCAGCCCTAGCCAGTCAACCAGACCATGGCACTGTCTCATCCAGCCTTTTCCTGAACACCTCCACCACCTCCCTGGGCAGCCCATTCCAATGCAAATCACTCTCTCTGGGAAGAACTTCCTCCTAACATCCAGCCTAGACCTCTCCTGGCACAACTTGAGACTGTGTCCCCTTGTTCTGTTGCTGGTTGCCTGAGAGAAGAGACCAACCCCCACCTGGCTACAACCTCCCTTCAGGTAGTTGTAGACAGCAATGAGGTCTGCCCTGAGCCTCCTCTTCTCCAGGCTGCACACCCCCAGCTCCCTCAGCCTCTCCTCATAGGGTTTGTGTTCCAGGCCACTACACTTGTCTCCTTTTCAAAGGAAGAGGTGGCAGATGGCAGCAGAAATGTACCAGCAAAACCAACCAACCAAAAATAAAGGTAAGAATGGCTAAATAAAATCCCACGCTGTGGACCACAGACACATTTAAAACTCTCTCTTCATAAAACAGTCTCATTGTTGTTGCTGCTTTGTCATCTTATTTGCTTTGGTTCAGGAGCTGGGTTTTCAACTTGCTAGTGCTCTTCATGCTAATCTTATGTGTGCTATGACACATAGATAAAAAAGATGATCCAACAGCCTCACAGCAGCTTTTGAGCCTTCATAACAAGGCCTCGAGCTGGTATTCCCAAACACCATAAAGCATTTTTTAATAGTTATCAACAATGTATCATAATCTCTTCACAGAGAGAGTGATTTGCCACTGGAATGGGCTACCCAGGGAGGTGGTGGAGTCGCCATCCCTGGAGGTGTTGAAGAAAAGGCTGGATGAGGCACTCAGTGCCATGGTCCAGTTGAGTGGATAAGGCTGGGTGCTAGGTTGGACTGGATGATCTTGGAGGTCTCTTCCAACCTGGTTGATTCTATGATTCTATAATATGAGAGCAAGTGCTCCAACAAAAAAAAAAAACAACCAAAACAAAACCCAAAGGACTAAACAAAAAAAAAATCCAAGCACAGAACCAACTCAGAAACACAGATCTGCACTGAAAAGAAAGAAAACTGCTTACCTGAAAGAAAAATGAACTAATTGTCTATAAAAAAGTGCACAGTACACTGACACTGGGATTGGAATAATCAGCCAGGAGAAATGATAGGATTTAACATACAAAGATAAATTAGACTATTTTTCCCAAGAGGAACACTTGGACTTTTGGTCATCTTTACTTGCTTATGAGAAAAGCAAGACCATTAGAGATTTAAGAAGACCCTGCAGAGTGTAAGTTCTTCATTATGATGATATTGGATGGAGTAGAACTTTAAAAAAGCAACTGTAAACTTGAGTTTGTTATAAATTTCTCCTTGATTAGCTAAAAAGCACAACAGTTCTATATTCACAGAATGGCATAGGTTTGAAGTGACCTCAGAGATCATCTACTCGAATCTCTCTGTCATGGTTAGGGATGCTTCTTAACCAGACTTGGCTGCTCAAGGCCTCATCCAACCTGGCCTTGAACACCCCCAGAGAAGAGGCATCCACAACCTTCCTGGGCAGCCTATTCCAGAGTTTTGCCACCCTTCTACTGAAGAACTTCCTCCTAACATCCAATATAATTGCAGCAGGGAGCAGCAATGCAGTGGCAGCCACCAGCCTGACACATATCAGCTTGAACAATCATGGTTTCTCATGGAAATAAAGTCACTGCAATAGTTCACTGTTAGGGCCTCATTCTTCTCTGATTCTGCATAATTTCACTGATCTCTGTGCAGTTGAGTTCCCAATTTATGCTAAGAAAGAGGAGAACCAGCAGTGATGGTGTTATCACCACAACCAAACCCTTCTCTTTGCATACATACTTCTAGGAAGGTCTGTGGTATTTGCCTGCTAGGAAGGAAACATCTCTTGCAGTTGTCAAAACTATGACCAAAGCAGTGATTTATTCTCTCTGTTTGTTTGGCAAACACATTAAAGTATGCTTCTAAGAATGAAAAGGCAGGTCTAGTTATTGCAACACCAAGGTACTAACAAAAGACCCTTGACACAGGAAACCCCATGTTTGCTTGGGCTGTGAATGGCTGCACTTCCCAGGGAGGTTGTAGCCAGGTGGGGTTGGTCTCTTCTCCCAGGCAACCAGCAACAGAATAAGGGGACACAGTCTCAAGCTGTGCTGGGGGAAGTATAGGCTGGATGTTAGGAGGAAGTTCTTCCCAGAGAGGGTGATTGGCATTGTAATGGGCTGCCCAAGGAGGTGGTGGAGTTGCCATCCCTGGAGGTGCTGAAGAAAAGCCTGGATGAGGCACTTGGTGCCATGGTCTAGATGACTGAATAGGACTGGGTGCTAGGTTGGACTGGATGATCTTGGAGGTCTCTTCCACCCTGGTTGATTCTATGATTCCCACAGCCCTAACTCAAGGCTGCACTGCTAAATCCAAATTACTGCATGTGTGCTAAGGAAGCACCCAGTGAAAAGAGAGCATCTGCCCCCGTGCCTTCAGTTAGAGATCCATCAATCACTGACCTTTAGATAGATGTTGTTAGAAGGTTACTGGGGATATGTCTTTTTAATAATAGATGATGCTTTACAGAAGCAAAGCCTCTCCCTGCAAGGTTGGGGGTGGGGGGGAAGATGCTGCCAACTTGGCTTGCTTCTTGCAAGCCAAAGCCTGAAAAATCATCACTGTCTCCATCACAAAGCAAGCAGTTTCACGGGATCACAGGATCACAGGGTGTTAGGGGTTGGAAGGGACCCAAGGAGATCATCGAGTCCAACCTCTCTGCCAGAGCAGGACTATACTATCTAGCACAGATCATGTGTTCATCCAGACAGGCCTTGAAAGTCTGCAGAGGCTCTCTGGGGAGCCTGTTCCAGTGCTCTGTGACCCTCACAGTAAAGAAGTTCCCCCTTGTGTTGAGGTGGAACCTCTTGTGCTGCAACTTACACCCATTGCTCCTTGTCCTATCCCAGGGAGCAGTGAGCAGAGCCTGTCCCTGCCTCTCCTGGCAGCCTTCAGATACTTATAAACATTTATCAAATCCCCTCTAAGTCTTTTTTCCAGACTGAAAAGCCCCAGGTCCCTCAGCCTCTCCTCACAAGCCATGTCCTCCTGTCTCCTAATCATCCTTGTAGCCCTCTGCTGGACCCTCTCCAGCAGATCCCTGTGCCTCTTGAACTGGGGAGCCCAAAACTGAACACAGTATTCAAGATGAGGTCTCACCAGGACAGAGTAGTATGGCAGTTTGGCCATAGAACTCACATGGTTTACGTTTGTTTTATGTGCTCAGCTACTGTTAGGACAGGCAACAGAAAAAAACAGCAGTAATGCTGGGTTAGAGGTATGACTCCTAAGTACTTCAGTTGTTAACCACTGATCATTTGTTGACAATATATCATGTCTCAGATCTCATCATGGAAAGAGCACAACTGGGAAAAAAAAAACAACAAAACACCAAAACCTTACTAAAGGCCAACAAAAAGCCCCAAACCCACACACAGGCATCTGTGGGCCAGAAGGAAACAAAGCTCTAAGTAGAGAGTCCAGTTTTCAGGAGAGCTAGAGCTCTGACACCAATAATTAAGCACTTCTGAGAAGTCAGACCCATAAAGAAGGGGGTAAAGCCTTTCCTTTAACACATCTCCACCCATTCTGTGCTTTACTTCTGGAATGTACTTGCTATTAGAATGTCTCTACACTTACTGTTGAAAACTTGGCCCAATCAAATTAGCTGTAGGAAAAAGCTGTTAATGTCTGAAGGATACATGCAGGCCCTGAAAGACTTCAGTAAACCTTGGTCCAATTGGGTAATGAATTCCTAGTTGTCATCCAAAATATCACATCACAGTCCTACATATGACAAAGGCTTCACAGAGGACTCAAGGCACCAACAGCACAAGCAGAGCAAGTTCTTCCATCTTTTTTTTTAGAATGAATTGGAACCCATTGCTGGGAGAACTCATAATACTGCCTCCCTTGTTACAATCATCCAGTCAGAGACTCTGCTCAAGCAGTCCTAGCAACTCAGCATATTTAAACACTTTGAATCCACTTAAATGCTTCATTTTTCTTCCTTCTTTAACTTAATTTCTGCCCTGTTCCCACAGCCTTAGCTATTTCTTTCCTGATATATTATTTTTATGGGCTAGAATTGAGTCATCCAGAGAAGCAATCAGAAGGTTTTATCTGCAGGAAGCCCATGCCCTGCATACATGTGAAATTCATTAACAGTGTCTTCCTTGAGATTTCTCCCATTCTGGACCAGATGCTTAAAAACTGAACAGCTGCCTCTGGCACGGCTGAGGGTATTTTGTTTGGCAAGCACCACCACAGCCACCTCAGACCAGACTACATCATACATCAAGTGACTTCACAAATTGTCTTTACAGCAACATGGAATTTGCCAGTAAGTCCCTTCAGACTCCTCCTGCACTTTCAGCAACTCCTGTGGATAAATCATACCTGTGCCTGTTTACTTCGTCCTCGCTGAAGTCAATGGATTGGGAAGAGAAGATACTGTCACCAGCTGCGATGCCTCGGCCCATTCTATGGCCTGATGAGAATACTTCAGATGACTTCATTTCAACTGTGATTTAAGAAAGAAACACAGTTAAGTGAGGAGCCATCTCTTTACAGCTTTACTGGAAACACAACCAAGTCACAGTTCCTGCTGCATGAAGGAAGCCTTGGGATAATGACAGGTTACTGAGCGCATTACAGCTCATCGGCTGGGCCAAGCCAACTGCAAGTGTGCACACTTGCAGCCCTCTGCAGCTGGGAAGTAAGACATGCTTGGACCATTACCAGAGCAGCTACACTCTGCATTTGCAACGGGCTAGGAGCATCCAGACCATTAGTTAACATAAGAGAGATGTTGAGGCACTGGAATGTGTCTAGAGAAAGGTGACAAAGCTGGTGAGGGGCCTGGAACACAGCCCTGTGAGGAGAGGCTGAGGGAGCTGGGGTTGTTTAGCCTGGAGAAGAGGAGGCTCAGGGGGGACCTCACTGCTGTCTACAACTATCTGAATGGAGGCTGTAGCCAGGTGGGGGCTGGATTCTTCTCCCAGGCAACCAGCAATGAAACAAGGGGACAGTCTCAAGCTGTGCCAGGGGAGGTCTAGGCTGGATGTTAGGAGGAAGTTCTTCCCAGAGAGAGTGATTGGCATTGGAATGGGCTGCCCAGGGAGGTGGTGGAGTCACCATCTGTGGTGGTTTGGGTGTCCCCAGCCCCTCCCCACTTTAGAAATCACCCAGACTAGACTCAGCTGGCTCTGGAAATATGAATGAAGCTAGTCATGATCTAGTCCTTCTCCCCAGAACATTCTAGCTAGCTTCAAACTAGCACACCGTCCCTGGGGGTGTTTAAGACAAGACTGGATGAGGCACTTAGTGCCATGGTCTAGTTGATTGGACAGAGCTGGGTGCTAGGCTGGACTGGATGAGCTTGGAGGTCTCTTCCAACCTGGTTGATTCTATGACTCCGCATATCAAGCTAACAAGATCTCATGAAAGCCACAGGAATGCAACCATCTGCAGTTGTCTGTACAGATCTATAGTAGCTACTGTGGGCAAACTCCAGTGGTTTACACTTCTGTCAGGCTTCAGGTCTACTGTGTTTGTTCAATGTCCCTCACTTTCTGCCTTGCACTAATGAAGAAGGGAAGGGCACTCAGAGTGCTGAGAGACACATGCCTACCAAGATCTGCAAGTTCAGTAAGAGTCCAGGAAAATCCCTAGCTCTGTTTGTCCCATGCTCAGAAGAGGCTGATGTCCTAATTTACACTCACATGCTGATATGGATGCAGATCAGGTCACTTTCAGACAAGCACTTGGCTGCCCACTGCATGTTCTGTCTGGCATTCATCAGAAGAAGTAAGATGAGCAGAGTTCATCTTTAGTCTGTAAGTTTGCTGCTCATAGGAGTCACAAAAGAGAAGAATCAGAATTACTGATTCTTTACCAAAGTGATAAAAAGGGAGGATGGACTTAGGAAAAAATCAGCCCAACTCAAGAACAGCTGAATATATGCAGGCAGGAGGATATTAAGTGCTGCTCTCATTTTCAGAGAACAAGAGGATCAAGGTTTCTTGAGGCTAAACCTAGATTCCTTGAAATATGACCTTGAGGATGCTAACTGCTCACATGAAGCTTTTATTCTAGCCATTTTTTCACTCTTGGTCCCTTTCTATTCGTTTTACAACCTGACTGCCTGAAACTCTGAATCCTAAAGTATTCATGTAAGGCTGGAAAATGCATATTCTGAAGTGAGCAGGTCCCTGGTACTACATAATGACCACCACAACTCAATAAACTGCATGTTTATTTCACAGTAAAAATGTTTGGCAGGGCATGATGAGAGCCTCCAGAAGCAGTACAACTATTTTTACACCTTTCTGTTATATACTGTTCCCTGCTGTAGCTTAGAAGGCACTAGAAGACAAAAGGATTATTTTCTGTTGCCTTAAAGCCTTTTCAACTTAAAAATTACAAACCCCACTGCCTGTGGAAAACAGAATGTCCAGAGAGACAGTCCAATTGTCACTATATAGAATGAAAGTCCTGTCACTGGTATGAACAACCATGGGATCTCTCCTCTCCAAACCCACAAGGCAGGAAAGACAAGCAGCTCAGTGTCATTTTATTAGCTGGATTAGTGCTTGGATGAATTGCTTCTGCCACACATAAAAGGATTTCTCTTTTCACTTGTACAGCACATGCAAACTTGCAATGTGCTGCATAATCTGACCTCCAAGGTTTTCTACAATGAATACTATCATCTAAGTAGTCTTATCAGAATCCACCTGCAAAGAAGTTTGACTGACACATTAAAGTTGGAAGGAATTCCTTCAGCATGCAGGCTTTAAATCAATATTCACCATCAAAAATGAACATTTCCTTTGCTGACTTGTGGAAACTCCCCATTAAAACTTCTCCACAAAGGTCTACAAGCAAGTTGTCAGACAAGCAGCACAGACAAAGTGACAGAGGTGAGTGAATGCATTTCCCTGCAAGATGTGACCAAAGTGTGATTCAGAAGGCATGCTGGGCTGAGAAAAAGCGACAGAAGTGAGTGAATGCATTTCCCTGCAAGAGTCATTGGCTACTGGAATGGGCTGCCCAGGGAGGTGGTGGAGTCGCCGTCCCTGGAGCTGTTCAAGGCAGGATTGGACGTGGCACTTGGTGCCATGGTCTAGCCTTGAGCTCTGTGGTAACGGCTTGGACTTGATGATCTATGAGGTCTCTTCCAACCTTGGTAATACTGTGACACTGTGATGTAACCAAAGTGTGACATGCTGGGCTGCTGGTGGCTGCACAATGCCTTAGAAATTGCATTCAATTACACTTTAAAACAGGAACACTTTGAAACTTGCTTGGCTTAACCTCCTTTGAAAAGCATGAGCATGTAAAACTCCATGTAAAACTGTTGTTGTCTTTTGCACAGGAAAATTGTCAAGCCAGTTTGCTCTTGATTAGTTTAACAACTTCTGCTGTTCCGAGTCGCTGCCCCTGGCCAGCTAAACCTCCCCACAGAACCGGCTCAGTTATACCCCAGGTGCTACTGTGCAAAGCAAGGCTGGAGGACAGCAGCTCCCATTCCTGCACAAGATGGAGAACTCAAGTGCCCATTTTGAACAGGATCTTCATCTCTGCTTCTCTGGGACAGCTTCCCCTCAGCATGTGAAAGTTATCAGCTGTAGGCATTACACAAACAAATTCCTATCTGCAAGACCTTGGTTACTTTTCTCAGAATCCTTTTCATTTCCGCTAGGAAATTGAAAAAAAATAGAAGAGAGAGTAAGAAGTATCCTGCTCCTTTGCTGCTTCAAAGCATATTTTCCAGCACAGCAAAGGCATGCTTTGTCTGAACTTATTAATAATTCTGCACAGGATATGCTGCGAGATCCTTCATCTAAGGCTGCAGAGCATTTGGCCTTAAATCCCTAATTGGTAATGTTAATGGATCCCTGCAAAAGAAGGTTGAAACTCCCACATCCAGAATTCTGTGGTCCTGTGGATATCAGAAGTTCAGAAGCAGTGTATTTCAGAAGCCTATATCCTTTTAGAATCCATCACGTGTTTCAGAGCTCTCAGACCCAGCTGAGTTTGCATAAATCTCAAGTTGAAGTTGCAAGGACAGAATCTTGAGCAGCACCAGGCACAATGTAGCCATACATGGGGCTTCCCATCCTCCACAATCTTTTATGCTTTCAATGCACTTGCAAATCTAAGCAGATAACTGCAGCTGCCTTCAACTTTTTATACAGAGGTCCAGCCAACAGAGCCTGCAGGTGCCAGCAGACAGTGATTCATTTAGATCCAAACAAGGGTATATTTGATCAAGTAAAGGGCTTAGCCTGTTGGGAAGTGCAGTGTCTCTGGACTCCATCTCTTCTCCTAGCCAGAGGACATCACAGAGTGAAACACAGCATACTCTCCACATTGGAAGCCATTAATAGGATCCTTGGCCCTTCCACAGGAAGCAAGATGGAGTGAGGCAAGTGAGACTATTGGTCTCTGCTGACCACACATTACCTTCTGTAGCCATTCATTCAGCTCAAGACCAGATCCAACACAAACCCTATGAGGAGAGGCTGAGGGAGCTGGGGTTGTTTAGCCTGGAGAAGAGGAGGCTCAGGGCAGACCACATTGCTGTCTACAACTACCTGAAGGGAGGCTGTAGCCAGGTGGGGTTGGTCTCTTCTCCCAGACAACCAGCAACAGAACAAGGGGACACAGTCTCAAGTTGTGCCGGGGGAGGTCTGGGCTGGATGTTAGGAGGAAGTTGTTGCCAGAGAGAGTGATTGGCATTGGAATGGGCTGCCCAGGGAGGTGGTGGAGTGGCCGTGCCTGGGGGTGTTCAGGAAAAGCCTGGCTGAGGCACTTAGTGCCATGGTCTAGTTGACTGGATAGGGCTGGGTGCTAGGTTGGACTGGATGATCTCGGAGGTCTCTTCCAACCTGGTTGATTCTATTCCACATGCCTCAAGGTCTTACAGGCTGCCCCAGGGTCTGTTTATAGAGAGACAGCTCCAAGGCTACACTTAAAAAAGTAAAAATCAACAAGCTACAAGCCAGTCCCCAAATGCCTGCTCCAGGCAAGAAAGCCATCAGCACTTAACAACAGCAATCACAGTACCTGCTTACCTGAAGGGGAAATGCAGAGGTCAGAAATGCTGGACCTGCTCCCACCACGAACAGGGGGAAGACCACTCGGCAGAGACTGAAGCTTCTCATCCCTGTTGTGACAAGAATTGGTATCGTTTTCTGGCCTGGAGAAGAAAGGAGAATGCAGAGTGCTGAATTCTTGCACTATGAGTGTAAATTGTCATTTCTTCTAATTGCCTGTAATGCCATCAAAGATACTGAAACCATTTCATGCTTCATGCTGCAAAACTAATGCTAAGGACATCAGCTAATGGCATGACTGCAGCTTCCCCACACCAGCTGCTGTTAGACATATTCAAAATGAACACTTTTTTTCCTACTGCAATAAAACAGCCAAGGAAAGGAAACCATAACTCCTCACAGTATGAAGACCCAAAAGACTAGCAGGACACTTAGAGACACTTAGAGAAAAAGACTTTAGCAGTGGGCCTGAGAGGTCTTCAATAGTTGGCCCTTGATTTGCTCCTGAATATTACAAGGATTTCACTTTACAGAGCAATCTCCAATAAAGACTTAAAACAAGGTGGATGGGAAGGAGAAATGCTGATTTCCCAAGTGAGATGGATCAATGAGAAACTGAAGTAGCTGAAGGACAGAACAGGGACAAGATTGCTTAGTAATAAGGAACGAAACAGAGAGGCAAGAGGCTTGTGAAAAGAAGTTGGCAGGCACAGAAAATTTCCCTGCCCAGTATCAGGTTAAGGTAACCAGGCTAGTATTTGTAGCTAGAAAGGATGCAATCTGAGGAGGCAGTTAATAATTTCACAGCTAAAATAGTTTCTAAGGAAACAGCTAGCTGAATATTAAGTAGCTCAATCCCCTTTGAGTGATTTCAGCCAGTAAGCCTTTAAAGAGGAGCAAGAAGTGGGGAAAAAAAGGAAAAAGAAAGGCAGCTTTCCAGTCTTTCCTGGCTCCCTCAGCTGCACACAGCAACAGCTTGTCCATACAGGGATCCCATGACAATTTATGCAAAGCAACTAGAGCCTTTTCTGCACTGGGAAGCCACAGGAAAATTAGCATGGAATAGCTGCTACATGTGCAGTGGCTGTTCTGCATTCATTTTCTGTGTGAATACTTCTATTCAGCAGCAGATATCTGCCCCTCCCCACCTCCTGGAGCTATGAACCGACAGCTCAAAGAGATACATTATCGTATCTCCATCAACCGCTCCCCTTTCCCCACGCTGTAAAAATGGAATATGTTACATCAAGTCTCACATGAAGACACTCAAAACAAGTTGCATTCACTTTAACTCTGACTGCAAGCATTCACATAATTTTTAATGTAGCCTTAACTATTAACACTGGATCCAAAATTTGATATAATTGAAGTCAGCTGTCCCAGATTGTCCCCGTGTAGGCAAGCTGCATACAAGACTAAACAGGATGACATTTTTGGGTGCCATTTCCTCTGATACAAATCCCAGCCAGTTAAAATTATTTAAAATATGAAATACATCCACTTTGGATACTCCTTTCATATTAAGGCAGCTAAGATTTGGTCACTTTTATTGTCCTCCTCTTGCAAGGCTTCCTAAGAGACTATGTCCTCGTTCTACTAAATGAATTCACACTAAAACTGGGGTAGCATAAAAACCATCAAGGTTTGTCCTTTTCTGTTGTAAAATCCAGTTCAAGAAAGTCTGAATCTATTTAATGCAGTTTTCTTGCACACAAATTAGATCATAGAATCATCATTGAATCAACCAGGTTGGAAGAGACCTCCAAGGTCATCCAGTCCAACCTAGCACCCAGCCCTAGCCAGTCATCTAGACCATCAAAGATACAAACTTTTCATTCAGGGTGGCAAAGCAAAGGAGCACCAAAGACTGACATTATTTCTACTGTTTAGCCAGAGCAGGAGGGAAAGTATTTTTCACCATGTAAGATTTCTGCTATTTACATTTTTCCTCCCTCATCTGCACAGTGAGGCAATTCATAAAGACTGCTTCACACCATCACACTAATACTTCTCTTCGACCCAAAGCTACCAGAACCACCGTGGCAGAAAGTGTGGTGCTTTTCATTTGTATCCAGCACTGACCTGAAGCCATCTTGCAGAGGCAGAAGCTGCATGCTCATAAGGAGACTCAAGCCTTGACAAAACATGAGACCTGGTATTCCAGGATACTTTAAACATACTGCATGGGTAGGTGGTGGTAAAGAGAGGCATCATTTCCAGAGACAGCTTCTGATGCCAAAAATTCTGATGGGCAAAACACTACGCAGAAGAAGTGGGACCTTGAATTCAGTAGCACCAAGCCCAGAGTAAAGTGACACTTGTATGGTTAGCCATGTATTAATTTAGATTCTTAAGGCCTGCAGTTCTTTTGGAGGATGCAGGAAAATGACAGCATAACCACTGTGCTACTAATATGAGTTTATACTAATTAGTTGCTATGAGTTTATACTAATTAGTTGCTGTTTTCTGCTAAAACACATATATATTGGAAGAGGGCTTGCAAAAGCTGTGGACATTATGATGGTGTAAAATTCAACAACTGTAAGAACATTGTGACCACAAACTAAGAACATCAAATCTGAAATAGAATCATAGAATGGTTTAGGTTGGAAGGGACCTCAAGGATCATCCAACTCCAACCCTCTGCCATAAGCATAAGGCTACATCAGGCTGAAGTTCATAGGCACCATGCTCAAACAGAGTATATTACACTTGTCCATCCTAAGGCCCTGGTAACACTATCAATATAATCCCATATGAATGTTAGAGCTGTCATTTGAGCAACTCTGAGGAGCTCCCAGTCAGATCATCTGCTTGCAGGAATGCTAACACCAGCACGAGACAGAGAGGAGAACAAATGTGGGCAAGATAAAGACGCGACCACTCCCTATGCAAACCAGTAGACTTCTATCAGATTGAGCTACACCTGCAATCAGTCAGAGAGTCATAGAATCAACCAAGTTGGAAGAGACCTCCAAGATCATCCAGTCCAACCTAGCACCCAGCCCTATCCAGTCAACTAGACCATGGCACTAAGTGCCTTATCCAGTCTTTTCTTGAACACCTCAAAGGCACAGTGACTCCACCACCTCCCTGGGCAGCCCATTCCAATGGCAAATCACTCTTTTCGTGAAGAACTTCCTCCTATCATCCAGTCCTCACTGTTGTCTGTATGGAACTCCCACACTAAAGTGGGGAAGAAATGTATTTTAAGAAATAGTAAATATGAAGGTGAAAGCAAAGAGTGGTAAGAGAAATGGCAAGCAACAGTCTCCTTAGAGTCACTTCTACATACTAACTACATCAGACTGCTGTATTTCAGGTTACTTCTTCATTTTAATGCACTTAGATATACCAATATTGTACTCATGGCCATACTTTATCTTAGAGTGACTCTTTCAGATTAAGTATCTGCAGAAATGAAAACAGCAAATCCTCCTGGTAAGTGCTGCCTGTATCCTAGCTACCTAGAGTTTCTAAAATCCCAAACTGTACACAACTGAAAGTTAATAAGCATTTATTCTACATACTAACTTCATTAGACAGAAGTATTTCAGGTTACTTCTTCATTTTTCAGGTTACTTCTTCATTTCAATGTACTTACATATACCAATATTGTGTCTTTTAGTACTCATGGCCATACTTTATCTTAGAGTGACTCTTTCAGATTAAGTATCTGCAGAAATGAAAACAGCAAATCCTCCTGGTAAGTGCTGCCTGTATCCTAGCTACCTAGAGTTTCTAAAATCCCAAATTGTATGCAACTGAAAGTAAATGATCATTTAATCTCAGATCTCATTGCTTGTCATTTCCTTAGTCAGGACAGTGAGAAGGAGAAGTCTCACCTCAGAAATTAGAAATGATAGCTACAGGTGGCAGAGCACATTCAAAGAGCTCCATACTGTAAGATTTCTTTATTTCATATATAATGCAACCTTCTACCTCTGACCTGAGTCACACAAGTGCCAAGGTGTCACAGATTCTCCTGATGGAAAATGCATTTCTTCCAAAGCAGAAAACTTAACATATAAAGTTTTTTTTTTCTCTCTTTTCCATTTTCTTTTGCTGCTCATTGTTAGAGGTGAGTAGCAAATCTCCCCAGAACAACATTATCAGAGGGCTGGAGCACCTCTGCTATGAGGACAGGCTGAGAGAGTTGGGGCTCTTCAGCCTGGAGAAGAGAAGGCTTCGAGGAGACCTTAGAGTGGCTTTCCAGTATCTGAAGGGAGCCTACAGGAAAGCTGGGGAGGGACTATTTACACGGTCTAGTAATGTCAGGACGAGGGGGAATGGGTTTAAGCTGGAAGAGGGGAGATTTAGACTGGATGTTAGGAGGAAGTTCTTTACAGTGAGGGTGGTGAGACACTGGCACAGCTTGCCCAGGGAGGTTGTGGATGCTTCCTCCCTGGAGGCGTTTAAAGCCAGGCTGGATGAGGCCTTGAGCAGCCAGCTCTAGTGGGAGGTGTCCCTGCCTATGGCAGGGGGTTGGAGCTGGATGATCCTTGAGGTCCCTTCCAACCTAAACCATTCTATGATTCTATGATTAACATCTTGTTATTAAACTGGAAGATCCCAGGCTTTTTAGGTACTCCATGCAGCTTATCAACAGAATGTGTGCTGAGAACATGAAATAACTATGAACAAGCAGGATTTAATACAAATTTAAATCAAAATCATCAGTAAATAAAACTTATCAGCAAACATTTACTCAACTATTCCAAGTATATTAGCTGAGTCAATAAGACCTTTCTCTGCCTACAATATTCATCTCCTTTCTCTTTTTGAAGCTATCTTTAAGGAATGACAATGGCAATGCACTTTTCACGTAAGGAAGGTTTATTTACCAGGTGTTGTTGAAGTGTTGGGTTTGTTTTTGAAGAAGTTTTTGAAAATCCAGCTTGGTCTCTGTGATGGTTTGGGTGTCACCTCCCTCCCCCCTACCCCAGCTTTGGCAAATCACCCAGACTAGACTCAGCAGCTCTGGAAAATGGAATGAAGCTTTATACTTACAGCTTAGCACAATATACAAGCAGGTATT
Organism: Tricholaema leucomelas; assembly: GCA_013400475.1. Lineage (NCBI taxonomy): Eukaryota > Metazoa > Chordata > Aves > Piciformes > Lybiidae > Tricholaema lacrymosa > Tricholaema leucomelas. The sequence continues at coordinate 617,499 of WAAF01001099.1, read as the reverse complement.
GACAATATATACAGAAATAGACAAGTTAAGAAAGGGAATACAGAAACACAGCAGCCCTCACAGAAACCTGAGTCCCCAGGAGGGGCTCCCAACCACCTTTCTACTTTCTCCCCACCCCTCTGCCTTACCCCAGACTTTGCCTTAAGCTCAAAGGTAAGTTTGCAGGGTCAGACAGGGGGGTTAGGAAACAGAAGAATTAGTCACAGACTGCAGGTTAGGTTAGAGAGAGAAGTTCACGCAGCCTCAAGAGACAGAGAGTGACTTCCTTATCTATATTTATGTTCTTGCTCTTATACATCTCAGCAAGCCTATGAGTGAAGCAGACATCACTACTGTTTCCTTTTCATAGCCTATAATCTAATTCTTCTCACCAAAACATTCTAGCTAGCTCAAACTAGCACAGTCTCATGTTCGGACTTACATTAGGGACACAGTTCTGTGAGAACCTGGCGTCACAGGCCTCTGGAGAGGCTCATCTATGCTCTGGTGAACACCAGGAAACAGCTTCTTCTTGGTTTTTGGAGTATGAGTCATTATCTGATAGATAGGGAATAAAGAAATGCAAGAAAAATTTACACAGACAAGAATGCAATGGAATGCAACTGGAACCATAGAGAAAATACCACAGAAACTGGATAAGATTCCCTGGAATCACTGTAGGCTGTTCCACAACATCTTATCTCAGGTCCTGTTCCCATCATCCTGACTCCAGCATCATTGTGAGGTCTGGGATCCAGAATATGCACAATCACATCAATCTCAAATGAATCACAGCACACTAAATGGCATTTGTGCAAACTCTGGGCTTTTGTTTCTTAATAGGGTTTTTCTGCTTGAGGTAAGACACACAATACTTGATCTGGTGTAACACCTGCAGGAGCATCTGACTTTGCAAATGTTTTGTTTATTTGTTTGGGGTTTTTGTAATGCTTTCAGATCAGCAGTGTGTTCCAGTACTAACTTGCTCACAGTGCTTTGCTTTTTGTGCCCACAGAGTCACTGATGTAGCATTAAACCCTAAGGCTGCCTTCGACTTACTACTAAGCCACAGCTTCCTCAGACTTATTCTGCCTCTTCTGAACAGCAGCTAAGGAACAGACTGTGAAAGATTTGGACTGCTCTGCAGGTAGAATCCAGTTCCTCAAGAAACAAATTGAAGAAAAGATTTTAGGAAGTGATGGAACTGTTGAAATTAAACAATTGAGCAAATTAATTTCTACTGAGATCGTAAGAAATGGCACTCACTCCCAAGTACTCAGTTGTCAGCAGCTTCTCTCCTGCAAGCTCTCCCAGCTGAGGATGCAAAACTTCATCTTTGTCCAGATCAGCCTCCATGATGTCATGGTCCTCCTGCAACAGCAACACACATGTTCTTTCAGCCCAGGTTCCAAGAAGTTTTCATTGCAAATTTAGTTCTCACTTCAGCAGTCACTTGGATGATATGTGTCAGACAAATGACTATTAGTATTGCACATGTAAGTGCTAATGTATGAGCATTTTCCACCCAAAAAGCAGACACCTAAGGACAAACTCTTAGATTAGCCAATAATATGAATACTTGGGACAGTGCTCTATAAAAATAGCATGAGGAAAAAAAAAACATTGGAAGTGTGTACAGGGAAGGTATTTCCTACAATGGAAATGGCTGACTGATTCCAATCTTTATTTGGTGCAAAATAATGAGACTAGCATCACTCAGACCAAGTAGGTGCTGGCTTCTTCAGAGCTCTTCAGGCTTGCCTTTCCAGCAAGTTCAGTGACCTCTTTACCAAATGGCTCAAGCCTCATAACTTTTGTTTTCATTTTGTTACACTCCTTGCTCATCATATTCTTATTCACAGCCATCCAGCAGATATAAAGGGCAACAAGGCTGGTGAGGGGCCTGGAACACAAGCCCTATGAGGAGAGGCTGAGGGAGCTGGGGTTGTTCAGCCTGGAGAAGAGGAGGCTCAGGGCAGACCTCATTGCGGTCTACAACTACCTGAAGGGAGGTTGTAGCCAGGTGGGGTTGGTCTCTTCTGCCAGGCAAGCAGCAACAGGACAAGGGGACACAGTCTCAAGTTGTGCTGGGGGAAGTATAGGCTGGATGTTAGGAGGAAGTTCTTGCCAGAGAGAGTGATTGGCATTGGAATGGGCTGCCCAGGGAGGTGGTGGAGTCACTGTCCCTGGGGGTGTTCAAGAAAATCCCAGTATCATATGACTTGCACCTAGATTTCCACCTCTGTTTCTCCCCTCTGCCTCCCAGCTAGACCTGTATCTCAGTGCTGAGCTGCACCACATGCTGTCTACAGGCCTGTGATCCCTTATGCCAGACAGCCACTTGCTCTCATCTGTGAACCACTGCACTTGTATTTTATATGTCTATTGTTGAGGGAAAAATACAGTGCTTCTCCCAGGCAACCAGTAGAAGAACAAGGGGATACAGGCTCACGTTGTGCCACGGCAGGTCTAGGCTGGATGTTAGGAGGATTAAAGTCAGTATTTCACAGAACAGTCAAGAGAATATTAAGCACCAGAAAAGGTGCACTGTGACAGTGGGTCTCAACATACTCTAGATGATTAACACAACAAAGTAGGTATGTACTGCAGAAGTCAGTGCATCCTGAGCTCTGCACTAATCAATTCAAAGTGTAGCAGACAAATCTGAAAGCCAGTTTATTTCTGAGTAACAGCATAAACAGAGATCAAAGCATAAACCCACAAAAGGTAATAGTAACAGCATGGGGAACCTTTGCATGCTCTTGGAAACAATAAAAGTTGGGGCAAAACCTGCAAAAGAAGTCTGCATAAAGATGTCTTTTTGTTGTTTCTTAAATTGTGAAGGTATAAATACTGGTACTGAGTGGATCAACAATAAATTAAGAGTGCCAGTAAGCAGTCTGAATACCTAGAATCATAGAATCAACCAGGTTGGAAGAGACCTCCAAGATCATCCAGTCCAACCTAGCACCCAGCCCTATCCAGTCATCTAGACCATGGCACTAAGTGCCTCAGCCAGGCTTTGCTTGAACACCTCCAGGGACGGTGACTCTACCACCTCCCTGGGCAGCCCATTCCAATGCCAATCACTCTCTCTGGCAAGAACTTCCTCCTAACATCCAGCCTACACTTCCCCTGACACAACTCGAGACTGTGTCCCCTTCTTCTGTTGCTGGTTGTCTGGGAGAAGAGACCAATCTCCACCTGGCTACAGCCTCCCTTCAGGTAGTTGTAGACAGCAATGAGGTCTGCCCTCAGCCTCCTCTTCTCCAGGCTGCACAATCCCTCACTCTCTCCCTGTCACTAAATTGGCAATGTATGGGCACATTTTGAAATACCTTCAGTCTGTAGCACTTTAAACTGAAAGTTTCCCAAATCTTTCCATTTCCAGCTCACAACATCAAGATGTCACCATAGAACCCCAGCAAAGAACAGCAACCCACAGCATTTCCAAAATACAGAAGGGCTCCAACCACTGAGGCAGAGTCAACACAATCTTTGGTTATTTAACAAAGTAAAGATGTTATGCATTTTGGGTAGTTATGCTGTTTGTAAACTGTATTTTCCAAACTGAGGGACTAAGAAACAGAATTGGAGCTCCAGCAGCAACAAGAATCTGCCATAATTTTAAAAGTTGGCTGAGACTTTTTCACATAATGGCAAAGCTAATGAAAAACAGAATTAGACACTTCTCTGTTTCAAAAGCCTACAGTTGTTTTTGAGACAAATTCTAAGAAGTGACAGAAGTCCATTTGAATCACACAATGCTTAAGTGGTAAAAATGGATTAAAAAGTTTATTTGACTGAGAGCCTTGGCTGGGGTTGTGAGCAGCAGCAACTTGTCTAGGGGGTATGATTGAATAGGAGAATTCAGTTTTCTTTCCCTCCCAAGAGCAGCTAAAATAATGGAAGTGTTCAGTGTTACCATGCAATTCAATGACACACCTTTCATGAAGGAGTCTCTTATCTCTCTGCTTTCCTAACATAACACAGTGTCCCTCAAAAAAGTATTCTGGAGCTCAAGCAAAAATATCAGCACATTGGATTCCTATGATACACCTAAGACACTCAAAGCCTCAGAATGTTGTTTACAGGATGCTAAGCAGCCTATTAAACAAAGAGAAGTTACAATGTTTAATTCCCACCAAACTCACCTTGCACAACAAGCACTGATTTGGGGTGTCAGGAGTGGAAATATTACTGAGAACTCGCTTTAGAAGGTGAAATAATTACAATAATATAATTCTATTAGAAAAAAAAAGTAATTTACTATATAAGAGAGAAAGTTGATTGTTAAAGCTTCCTTGCAGCTCTAAACTTGGAATTTCCAAGCTGCTCTAAATTCAGGCAAAGTCACAAAGGTTCACGTGCTCACCATCTAGAGTGCTACAAGACAAAACTAAGCTAAATAAACCAACATCCCTGTACATTGCCAGGCAAAGGCTGACTCCACCAAGGTGCTGCACCCCATGGCAGCTGAGAGCACACCACACCTGTTGTAACTGGAATATTTGCATTTTTCTCAGCTTTCAAAACAGAAAAGGCTCAACATGCATTAGAACAATGGACTCAGCTACCCTGCAGAAAAGTCAAAGCAAGGTTTAGACTGCAGCATGGTTAACACAAGTGCTAGTGAAGGGTGACAACGTGTAACAAGCCAGTAGAACATGGATGCAACTGACTTTTGAGAATCATAGAATCAATCAGGTTGGAAGAGACCTCCAAGATCATCCAGTCCAACCTAGCACCCAGCACTAGCCAGTCATAGAATCATAGAATCAACCAGGTTGGAAGAGACCTCCAAGATCATCCAATCCAACCTAGCACCCAGCCCTATCCAGTCAACTAGACCATGGCACTAAGTGCCTCATCCAGGCTTTTCCTGAACACCCCCAGGCACAGCGACTCCACCACCTCCCTGGGCAGCCCACTCCAATGCCAATCACTCTCTCTGGGAAGAACTTCCTCCTAACATCCAGCCTAGACGTCCCCCGGCACAACTTGAGACTGTGTCCCCTTGTTCTGTTGCTGGTTGCCTGGCAGAAGAGACCAACCCCCACCTGGCTACAACCTGGAGAAGAGGAGGTTCAGGGGGGACCTCATTGCTGTCTACAACTATCTGAAGGGATAGTTGTAGACAGGTGGGGGTTGGTCTCTTCTCCCAGGCAACCAGTAATAGAACAAGGGGACACAGTCTCAAGCTGTGCTAGGGGAAGTATAGGCTGGATGTTAGGAGGAAGTTCTTCTCAAAGAGAGTGACTGGCATTGGAATGGGCTGCCCAGGGAGGTGGTGGAGTCACCGTCCCTGGGGGTGTTCAGGAAAAGACTGGATGAGGCACTTAGTGCCATGGTCTAGGTGACTGGATAGGGTTGGGTCCTACTTTGGACTGGATGATCTTGGAGGTCTCTTCCAACCTGGTTGATTCTATGAGTTCAAGTGAAGAAAAGATAAGGCAAACAGTTTAAATTTTCCTGTTAATGCAAAAAATAATTACATAAAAGTAAAAAAAAAAAACACAAACCAAAGTGTGGTTCAGTGACACAAATATTTTGTGTCTAGAAAGTTCAGGATTTTTTTTAAAGGTGTCAGAAGGCTTTTATACTTACTTCCTCATCCTCCTCTTCCTCTTCATCATCAGATGCAATACTATCATTTAATGGCTCATCTAGAAAGAAGCAAAACAAAATGGTGTAAGCATACAACTTAATAGAAGCTCTAGTTATTGCCTCTCTTACAAGAGTAAGACTTAGTTTGCTTCTCATATAGACATCCCATTCCTTCCTAGACACCTATTGGAAATACCTGCTCCTACAAAGCATTCTCTGAATTACTCAAATCAGCTCATATTTGGGAAAATAGCAGGAATGGAAAGACTTTGGAATCATTAATTTCTCATCAATCCCAGCATGCTGTCTCAGTGCACTGACTGCCAGTACTTGAATGAACATGTGTGCACTTTTAGATCTCTCAGGTTTTCAACTAATTTCAATAAAAAGCTCTACCTCTCCCTACAAACACTTCACTACACTGCTTTTATATGTAAAAGATAGTACTCCTTTACTCTGCTCTTGTCAGACCCCACCTGGAGTACTGTGTACAGTTCTGGAGCCCTCAACACAAGAAAGGCATGGAACTGCTAGAGCAAGTCCAGAGGAGGGCCACAAAGATGCTCAGAGGGCTACAGCAGCTCTGCTATGAGGACAGGCTGAGAGAGTTGGGGCTCTTCAGCCTAGAGAAGGCTTCAAGGAGATCTTATGGTGGTCTTCCAGTATCTGAAGGGAGCCTACAGGAAGGCTGGGGAGAGACTATTTACAAAGTCTTGTAACGACAGGACAAGAGCTAATGGGTTTAAACTGGAGGAGGGCAGATTCAAACTAGATGTTAGGAAAGGGTTTTTTACAGTGAGGGTGGTGAGACACTGGCACAGGTTGCCCAGGGATGTTGTGAATGCTTCCTCCCTGAAGGCGTTCAAGGACGGATTGGATGAGGCCTTGGGCAACCTGTTCCAGTGGGAGGTGTCCCTGCCTATGGCAGGGGGTTGGAACTGGATGATCCTTGAGGTCCCTTCCAACCCAAACCATTCTACGATTGTAACTTTTGGGCAAGCAAAAAGCAGCCAGGCTTCTGCTGGAAATCTGCAAGCTCAACTTTTACTTGTCAGTCAGACAAAACCTTTTAAAAATACCATTCACAGGTGGAGGAGGAGAGAGTCTATAAAATTCCATCAACAAATACTGCATAGTGGCAATACAGTGCTTAAATACTTTCATGTTCTTTTACCATCTAGAACCGTAAGATATGCTGCCTTCTGCTCTTCCCAAATGCCAAAGAACGCAGTCAAACTTGTTCTACTGTGACTGTACAGAAAGATTTAATCTGAATTCACACCCTTTTCATTATTTGCTTTCTCTTTCTTCAGCCTTCTTTTCAACCACAGGGAACAGAAAATACACTAAATACTCCTCACACCTGTCTGTGTTAAAGCAGCACCTACAACTCCTGAGACACATCAACAGACTCTCCAAAAGGATGTTCTCTGCCTCCAGTTCTGGGTAAGCCATTTTGGATAACAATGCCACACTCCTCAACAGAGCAAGAGATGAGAAGCAGCAGGTCTAGGCTCTAAATCATGCTTTACAAATCATACCACCTGTTTATTTTTGCCACTAACAGCAGCCTCTCATTGCTGTGAGGCCAGTGGCATTAAAGAAAACACAGAATCATAGAATAGTTTAGGGTGGAAGGGACCTCAAGGATCATCCAGCTCCAACCCCCCGCCATAGGCAGGGACACCTCCTACTAGAGCAGGCTGCTCAAGGCCTCATCCAGCCTGGCCTTAAACGCCTCCAGGGAGGAAGCAGCCACAACCTCCCTGGGCAACCTGTGTCAGTGTCTTACCACCCTCACTGTAAAGAACTTCCTCTTAACATCCAGTCTAAATCTCCCCTCTGCCAGTTTAAACCCATTCCCCCTCATCTTGACATTACCAGATCTTGTCAATAGTCCCTCCCCAGCCTTCCTGTAGGCTCCCTTCAGATACTGGAAAGCCACTCTAAGGTCTCCTCGAAGCCTTCTCTTCTCCAGGCTGAAGAGCCCCAACTCTCTCAGCCTGTCCTCATAGCAGAGCTGCTGCTGCAGCCCTCTGATCATCTTCGTGGCTCTCCTCTGGACTGGCTCCAGCAGTTCCATGTCCTTCTTGTGTTGGGGGCTCCAGAACTGCACACAGTACTCCAGGTGGGGTCCGAGGAGAGCAGAGTAAAGGGGAAGAATCCCCTCCCTTGCCCTGCTGACCACACTGCTCTTGCTGCAGCCCAGCACAGGGTTGCTGTCTGGGCTGCATGTGCACACTGCCGGCTCATGTTGAGCTTTTCGTCAACCCAGAGGTCATTCTATTTACAGTCCCAAAACTTTGCAATTGAGACCTGCTCAGCCTTTTTTATTTCTTCTTTGTAAGGAAATTATAAAATATATCTGACATTCAAATCCTGACATTCACTATTCACCCTCTCTCAGACCATCACACTATTGTTATTCTTTGAGAGTTTCAGCACCAAGTAAAAACCATGAGCTTTCTTACGGCTTTTCTGATAGATTTACATCTCAGATAGCTCCATTTGTTCTTCTGACCTGAATTGAGCTGCTTGATAATAAATTCGATCTGTCGGACCGTCTCTGCATTTCCTTCCTTGATAAAGCAGTGCAGAATTTCTTCCATTCCCTGGATGTAGTGGAAAAAATTGCTAGATCAGTATTTCATGTGACCACAGTGATGGAGTTTTGTTAGCTGAAATGTCATATTTTTGTCAGGAAAAACAGAGGCAGTGTGAATCAAATCAGTGTGTCCAGGTCTAAGACCTCTGTTTCGTCCATACATTTCCCAAAGACAAAAGAAAGACACTGTCTAGATTGCTTCTAAGTTCAAACAGAGAAGTACTCATCAGGAATGGCAGACTTTTACAATAAATCTACTGCTCCTGCCTTCTTAACTTAGCACACAGTAATCAAAAAGGTAAATTTGCATTCACTGAGACAACAGTGCAAGGTTCAGAGAAGGAAAGTAAACAGCAGGATCAGCTCTGATCTTCTCTTAAACTCAGGTTCTCCCTTTGTGGGCCTTTACAGGCTTGACGTTGTCTTTAATCATCTGAGATGACTTCCAACCCACTGTACTCTGTGAGGTAAAACATCTGACAACAATGGTGTTTGCCTAACCCTAGGTCAGTCCTTAAGACAGGAACAGACACTGCTATCCCAAAAATGGCCTCCTCAAATCCAGAAGGTAAATCACACTCATTACCATTAGACTAACTTCCACAGGAGACCAGCTCCTAGTTCTGCCAAAGCCTTACTCCTGCTGCTTTCCTCAGCTAATCATGTCTACATCAGGGAGAAACAAAAGCAGCAAGTGAAACTCAGTCTTTTAGTGGCTATTCAGAACGAGTTAAATGGGAAGCAGAAGTAGCAGGTCAGATGAAATAATCCCTTGGGCTGCAGGTTTAATTTATAATACAGGCAGACTCCTTCACACTGCTGGAGCTTCACTTCTGGGAAAAGACCAATAAAACATGGCAAACACCTTTGAGACTTTCATTCATCCAGACCTGACCTGTCTGAATATCAAAGGCAGAGGGCCTCTTTGGATTCCCTTCTCAAAACGCTCCTACCTCACAACCCTCCTGCACACTGCTCAATGAGTGCCTGTGTGCACATGTGTTCACCTTTGTGCTATGCAAAGCAGCCTCTCTTACCATTGCTCTGGCTTCCTCTCTGACAGAAGGGATGGCAAGAATGCTGTACAGTGCTCCGTTCACATACGGTTGTATCTAAGAGGAAGAAACAGGCAGACCACTAAGAAAAGCTCTGATGTTCAACCTGGGTAACTATAAACAAAATGTAAGAGTGAAGGTGCAGAACAACTATGTTCAGAGAGTTTAATCAGGCTAGCCTGCACTTGCAAAAACACCCACTTTGGAAACAGGGAACTTTTAGGATATAAATACACTATGATATGGCTGACCTAAACCAGTACTGCTGTATGCAGGTTCCCACGCCCCACACTCCCCCTTCTGAAAATGTTTTCTTGCAAAATGACCCAGCCTTAAAAAAACCAACCAAAAAAAAGGTTAGTTTCTGACAAACACCAGTGGCAGCACAAAAAAAAAACAGGACAAAGAGCAGGAACAAGACTTGAGATAGGCTCCAAGCATTGTAGCCTTAGGCAGGGTGATAAGAACTGCAGCAGCTTCAAATATCCTCTGACTCTGATGCCTGTTACTGTCCCTCAGCAGAGAATGAAACACAGCTAGCATGAAAGTTCTGTATTATGGTTAGTGAAACACATCAGATGTGTCAGGTTAGTTTTATCAGCCACTATGCAACTGTCTTCCTTTGAGGTAGTTTAATTTAGCATCTAAGACACAAAGGATATCTGGAGCCAGAACTGGACACAGTACTCAAGGTGTGGCCTGACCAGTGCTGAGTACAGGGGAAGAGTAACCTCCCTTGTCCTACTGGCCACTCTGTTCCTGATTCAGGCCACTGGCTCTCTTGGCCACCTGGGCACACTGCTGGCTCATGTTCAGCCTCCTATCTACCAGCACCTACAGGTCCCTTTCTTCCTGGCTGCTCTTCAGCCACTGTCTGCACCTTGTAGCACTGCTTGGGGTTGTTGTGGCCAAAGTGTAGAACCCTGCACTTGGCCTTGTTAAATCTCATCCCATTGGCCTCTGCCCACCCATCCAGCCTGGCAAGGTCCCTCTGCAGGGCTCTCCTACTCTCCAACAGATCAACACCTGCTCCTAGCTTGGTGTCATCTGCAAACTCAGTGATGCTGGACTCAATCCCCTCGTCCAGATCATCAATAAAGATACTGAGGAGGACTGGGCCCAGCCCTGATCCTTGAGGAACACCACTAGTGCCAGCTGCCAACTGGATGTGGCACCATTCACCACCACTCTCTGGGCCCATCCCTCCAGCCAGTTCTCAACCCATTTCAGAGTGAATCTGTCCAAGCCATGAGCTGCCAGCTTTGCCAGGAGCTTGTTGTGGCAGGTGGTGTCAAAGGCTTTGCTGAAGTCCAGGTAGACTACATCCACAGCCTGCCCCACGTTCACCAGGTGTGTGGCCTGATCATAAAGGGAGATTAGGTTGGTCAGGCAGGACCTGCCCTTCCTAAACCCATGCTGGCTGGGCCTGATCCCTTGGCCATCCTGTAGGTGCTTTGTGGTTGACTCAACGATTCTATGACAGAAAGGACACTTGAACCACCAAAGAGTTAAGTGGCAGGTGGTAGATAAATGTAGCAGTAGATAAAAAGCTATTAAGGGCCTGCATGTCACAGGTGTTCTGCTTTCTTATAACAGTCCTTAAAACTACTAGCAAATTTGCTTCTTCATACCTTATGTTTTACAGAAGGGCTTGTACTCCACTTTATTAGGTAAAAATTAGGTAAACTTGAGATGATATGGTGTGAGATGACATTTAAACAGTATTAGAAGCTGTCATCAAGATGGCCCATGGGCTATGTGACCACTATGCATCTAACAGACTTTCATCCTTAGCTGCTAACATCTGTTAAAGGAAGACACAATTCTGTGTCCAATGAAAAAAAAAATTACATGGTTGTGAAGTGTATGATAATTTCATGCAACTTTATTACATGTGGGTCCAACAGGGGAAGCAAACCAAAAATCTCTCCTGTTTCTTCCTTTCTTATTTTTTTTTTTATCTTTAATTTTTCTTTCCACATTTTCCTTAACCCAAAGTTGCCAGATAAATACCTCCTGATTCTCGTGGCCAAGAAGATCGGAGAGAACTCTGAGCACATGGTTTGCAACCCTTGCACACATTTTCTTCCCTGCAATGGGAGACAACAGAAGTGTGTTAGAAAAAAATGTAACTAATTAGAGCAAGCTGCTTACTTCTTCAAAAACAGAACTAAATATAATTTACACAGAGCAGTGCCATTTCTTGTCCCTACCAAAAGCTCCTCAGCGTAACTGAGTTGACATCAGTGGATTCATAGAGTTATAATCCTGGGTAGGGTTGCAACACAAAGGGATTTAAAAATGGTTAACAAAGATAGTATTTTGCTTATGGCAACCAGCTGATTTTTCATCCTTACCTTACCTTCTTTTTAAAAGGAAACTTAAGTCTCTTGGACACAGGAGCTTTTTTTTGGAGAGAGGAAACTCTGCCTTACAGCAGTGAAGCATGTCATTATTTCACTCCCCAAGGTGAAGGTTAAGCTCCTTGCCATTACTCATCAGCTCAGTTCTGACTTTTCTTCTATAAAACCCAAATCCCCTACACAAGTGAAAAGTGTCCTTTAAAAAGAGATCCTAGAACATAGGCATGGCAGTCCTCAAATATGGATACAAAAAAGGAATCAAGTCTTAGAGAGTTCCATTGATTAAGTGTTAATTCTTTAGATTTGGGTCAAGCTAATCTCCATAGTTTGGTATCCTTGGGAAAGAGAATTGCTTGAAAGCACTGGTTACAATGCTACCGTATCCCTGGTCAGGCAAGTCTTTGCTACACATTACAGCCACTTGGAAGAATCAAAGTACATCAGAAAGAAGAATTCACAACCTCCTCTATCCATTTCTTGGTGTAAGTTTATAATTCAAAATGTAAGAGACCTGCACTCCGCAGACAAAGATTCATTAGCAAGGCAACAGAATACTCCAGCGTGTAATCAGACAGGCAATCTGCATCTGTTAGAACATCAACCAGCCAGAAAATGAGCCCATCTTTGATCATTGCAGACTGCAGGGCACGCCTAGGATCAAAAAACAAGCTCACAATAGTCAAATCACATCATAAACAGTTTGCAAATACATTTATAGTTAATATAAGCACATTAAACCCCTACTTCATCTACCTGCTATGCACTAGCCTGACAACAAAAAAACACCCCAAACTACCCCTTTTGGCAGTATCAATTAAACTAAGGGATTAACAAAGCCTGAAGAAGTTGAAGATGCAGGTTCCCATAAGGCTAGAGGACTTAAATGTTGTTGGCTGGTTTAGGTTTAGGGGGTGTGTGTGTGTGTGTGTGGTTTTTTAAGCTTGCAAACTGCTGAGGTAAGTTTCTTCATTGTTTTCTAAGGCTTTTAACCCCATCTAAAATTGCATTTTCAATTGTCTTAAAATTGGTAAACCCCAGCCAGAACACACAACAGACCCATAAAACAAACTGATTACTCCTTCTGCCACAGGTAGCCATAGCACTATAGCACTTTTGTACTGTTAAGGTGACAAAGTAGGGTTGTTTTTTTTTTTAGCTTAAATCTATTTGCTTCTTTCTCTACAGATTCTTAAATCATGCATTCTTTTAACTCAACCTGGAGATGCCCTCAGAAAGTATACTGAATAAAGCACCAGCTGTGAACTCCTACAACAGAAATTCCTTGCTTCACAAAACAAAAAATAAGTATATACTGGTAGAAAAGTCTTACTGAAATACACCATTTTTAATCACATTCTTTCCAATGCACAGTTAAGTCTAAATTACAAAGATCAAAGCAGGCATTTTCCTGGTCTTAGTATTTGGGAGTTGGATTGCTCCTGAAAGCTCATCCACTTTCTCAGCTCTGGATCTTGCAGTATGTCTATGGCATGGCCTGAACAAAACAAAAGAGTACCTGACCACACATTAATGGTCAGGTTCTGTGCATCAAGTATCTGCAGTTAATTTTCTAGAAGATTAAGAGCTGTTTTTTAGAAAATTAAAAGTCTTTCAAATTTTCAGTCACTTAGTGCCCAGGCCCAAAAATTCAAACTAACTTCAATTCAACAACTGCTTTAACAGAAAAATCATTCAAATTGGTTTAGGATTTCAAGCAGTAGAATATGAAGATTGATTCTCTTTCATCACAAATCCTGATCTAGGGTAGGGTGTTTCTGCCCACGGCAGGGGGGTTGGGACTAGATGATCCTTGTGGGCCCTTCCAACCCTGACTGATTCTATGGCTCTACAAATACAGAAAAGGTACCATGTCAGGAAGCAGTCTGGAATTTTACCAAAAGCTCATTTACATCTGCTTCATCCTGATAAGCTCTAAATGAAGCAAATCCAAACCCCCTCAGTCATCAGCAAGCCAAACCAAACAAATAAAAACCAGCTCCTAACACATACAGTCTTTATTTTAGAAGAATCCTGAATGAAACTGACAGGAACCAACCCCATGTATCTACCTCCCTGCAGTCAACTATTCTGTGCTGAATATTCCTCCTGAGTACTGTGAAAACAGCATTCCTACATGATACTTGATAAACGAGAGCAATATTGTGCCCTTTACTGCTTTTGCATGGCATTTCTTTTGTGGTGGGCATTTGCCAAAGTAAGAAAGACAGTCCATGCATAGAGAACTCCAGGATCAACAGGATGAGGATGAAATCCCTGAAAAACATTTGCAGAAAACATAAAGAAAACTTTATGCTTTGCAATATAACACAGCTCTTTTTTTGTGTAGGATCTACAGAACTTTCTACACGAGGAGGGGGAGGGACAGGCTCTGCTCACTTGATCCCTGGGATAGGACAAGGAGCAATAGGTGTAAGTTGCAGCAAAAGAGGTTCTGCCTCAACACAAGGGGGAACTTCTTTACTGTAAGGGTCACAGAGCACTAGAATAGGTTTCCCAGAGAGGTTGTGGAGTCTCTTTCTCTGGAAACTTTCAAGGCCTGTCTGGATGTGTTCCTCTGTGATCTGTGTCAGGTAGTACAGTCCTGCTCATTGGACTCAATGATCTCCTTGGGTCCCTTCCAACCCCTAACATCCTGTGATCCTCTGAAGGGGTACATATAAAGCACATGAGGCTATGGCAGATGTATGTTTATTTGAATCTTGACAGCTGGTAGAAAATCAGATTATTTCAGTCAGCAAAACTGAGATCTTCTCCATAATAAATGAAACTGCTTTCATCAGCTATCAGAGGTTCTGATGATTGTAATGGGAAAATCAAGTGCTTTTTTTCCTCCCTGAACAGAGCCTAACTAGCCTGCATTTCCTCTCCTGCTGTCACCACTGTGTTCTGTGCTTTCATCACCTGAGGCTGAATTTCTGCAGAGCCCCCAGAACATTCTCCCGTGTAAGGGAATCCTTGTCTTCAGCTTTCAGTCTCTCCTCCAGCACTTGCAGCAGCGTTGGGTTCTGAGACAGGTAGACACGACCTGGTGCAAACAAGTGATGAAAGAACAGATGCCAAGATATCAGCTTATGACAGAAAAGCTCCCTCTCCTTTGAAAAGTAAGCAGGATTGACCTCAGTTTCTTCTTGACAAGTTACAATCACGTGCCAAGACACAACAAATCCTGCACAAACAAGTTATCCAGTAGAGCAATTGCTTTCAGTCCAGTCACCTGCAGCATTAGAGGCCCCCACTTGTGAAGTGAGTACCACACAGAATCCACTCTTCCCTTTTTCAGTACATGCCTTCAGATCTATCAGTTTTGTACGCTCTAGGGAGAGAGCAGAGATGCCCAAAGGCTCAGGAATGTTAGGTGCCCTACTGCTATTGATTTCTAAATGGGATTTCAGTTCCTAGCAACAGTTCACTCCTCAAGTAGCACCAAACCAAGGGCTAATCTGGGACAAGTAGAGATACAAAGCTGCACACATATACAACCAAAAAGGTACAAAAATATATCCAGGTGAGGACCAGGAAGATGTAAGAGCAGCATTTTTGTTGTTGGGATTTTTTTTGTAGCCACTCATGAAAAGACTGCAGGCAAGATTAAAGGTAGCAATGGGGTAAGCTCCCACACAGACTACAAGTTACCAGAAGTCAGAAATGCTGAAAAGTGAAAGCTTTCCAGAAACCAATGCATATAACAAAAGACATTGAATCCCTAGAAAAAGGGTGAAAAGAAGGATCTAAGATTTCACAAGCTATGACACCTAGAAGTGTGCCTTACATGAAAATGTTTTTTTTCTCTCTGCAGCACATCTCTTACCTTCTGCCAGCGAAGCAAAAGCATTGATGAGCCTTGCCATATACTGTCTGACAACTTCACTCTTAGAATATAGTAACTGGAGGACATTTTTCTGAGGAAGAAACCAAATATTGTATTTTCCTGCTTTGGTGAGTTGTTATTAAAGGCTTTTACTAGGTTCTAAAAGCTTTAGTAACTTTTCCCAGCAAACACTTTGCATGCATAGCAATATGTTTAATAATGTCAATAAGACATCTAATTTTCCAGTGTCTGTTTTTAACAGCAGGGTGGTGAGGGAGGGATAGAATTATAGAATCAACAAGGTTGGAAGAGATCTTCAAGCTCGTCCAGTCCAACCTAGCACCCAGCCCTATCCAGTCAACCAGACCATGGCACTAAGTGCCTCATTCAGGCTTTTCTTCAACACCTCCAGGGACGGCGACTCCACCACCTCCCTGGGCAGCCCATTCCAATGCCAATCACTCTCTCTGGCAACAACTTCCTCCTAACATCCAGCCTAGACCTTCCCTGGCACAGCTTGAGGCTGTGTCCCCTTGTCCTGTTGCTGCTTGCCTGGCAGAAGAGACCAACCCCCACCTGGCTACAACCTCCCTTCAGGGAGTTGTAGACAGCAATGAGGTCTGCCCTGAGCCTCCTCTTCTCCAGGCTAAACAACCCCAGCTCCCTCAGCCTCTCCTCATAGGGCTGTGCTCCAGGTCCCTCACCAGCTTTGTTGCCCTTCTCTGGACATGTCCCAGTACCTTAACATCTCTCTTGAATTGAGGAGCCCAGAACTGGACACGGTACTCAAGGTGTGGCCTGACCAGTGCTGAGTACAGGGGCAGAATAACCTCCCTTGTCCTGCTGGCCACACTGTTCCTGATACAGGCCAGAATGCCACTGGCTCTCTTGGCCACCTGGGCACACTGCTGGCTCATGATGGAAACAAATAAACAGCTCCTCAGCTCACTCTGTTAAAACCCCATTAAGCTCCACAGTATAGAGTGAGAATTGTAAATCAATTAATTATCAGTTAAAGCTGATACCCCAAATTAATACTCAGTCAGGGATAAATCTGATCATTTTGTTGATGAATATAAATACATTAATGTTTCCTGAATAGGAATGCTTTTGTTTGACAACTGAAAGTAAGGGAAAGCAGTTCAGTCATTTCCCCAAGAAGACCACACTGCAAACTACTTTTAACCTGTTTTACTTCAGGTATTACTTATGCAGAACTTGCCTCTTACAGAAATTTATAGGGAGAAATCAGATTATTGATTAATCAACATCAACTTTTCTAATGTAGTTAATTGTGCAGTGATAATGGAAACCACAACATAACAAGTAGGCTCACTGCTTCAAACAACTGGGGAACTCACACATAAAAGTCATTATTAACAATGAAAAAAAGTGGCACTTTTTTTTAGCAGTAGTATTGGATTATCAATGACTGAAGCAAACTTTGAAAATCAACGTACCTGGAGTTCCCCCCCCACAAAAAGTGACAATTCATTACAAATCCCAAAGTGCTAGGTTGGACTGGCTGATCTTGGAGGTCTCTTCCAACTTGGTTGATTCTATGATTGTGCTACAAATGCATAATTAGATATTCCACAGAGGTATGGAGACTGAAGTCTTAACTGAGTTGTTATCCTAGATCAGTGGAATAGATTGAAAGTATTATCTGACCACACCTAGCCACTCAAAGAGATGTAGCTCCTGATAAGCAAGAGCTAACTCCTCTGTAAAAGGTTCAGGAAGCTTCTGTTCAACTCAGACACCAATACCAGAAGAGGTGACAAACTTCCACTTGCCTACATGAACTGTATCTACATGGAGCTCTCTTGAAAGGCTTTGCCCATCAGATTTAAAGACTGGCACACTGAAGTTAAATGCATCACATGATTTTGACACTACTACTGGCTTTTTTCATTCCTCTTCCAGAAAGTGATCTTTTTTTGATCAGCACTTCATAGAAACAAATGAGCAATATGACATAGAAGTTGGAGGAAAACCCTTTCCAGCTGACCTGGCAGTTGCTGTGGCAGTCCAGGAGGTCATTACTGATGTAGGCTTGCAGGACAGTGTCTCTCTGCTCTCCGGGATACGATGTTGTCAAGCGCTACAACAAATAACAACAGAAATAATCCTGTCAGATAAATAAATGATAATGAGGATTAATAACAACTGAACATTCTAAAGGGGCAGATAAGCCACAGCTGAGAAACTTCTTATGATGGGGAGGAATTCAACCTCAGCGATCCAAGGTAGAGATGAAATAAACCACTCAGTGATCCGTTACAAAACCATTACTTAGAGGCTGTTATCACAGGAAGGATACAGCATCACTTCCTGTGAAGTTAAGAAGCTCCTCTAACAGCTACAGATGCAGTGCTCTTCTGAAACATCTGAGACAGCAGTACTGGACTAGAAGAACCACTGCTCAGACCCAACAAATGGGGGTTTTTAATGTGAAAATGGACAAGAACCACACCACTGCTCAGACCCAACAAATGAGGGTTTTTATTAACATGAATTTGGACTAGAAGAACCACTGCTCAGACCCAACAAATGGGAGTTTTTAATGTGAAAATGGACAGGAACCACTGCTCAGACCCAACAAATAGGGGTTTTTAATGTGAAAATGGACAAGAACCACACCACTGCTCAGACCCAACAAATGGGGGGTTTTAATGTGAAAATNCAGACACAACAAATGTGGGTTTTAATGTGAAAAAGGACAAGAACCACTGCTCACACCCAACAAATGGGGGGTTTTAATGTGAAAATGGACAAGAACCACTGCTCACACCCAACAAATGGGGTTTTTTAATGTTAAAATGGACAAGAACCACTGCTAAGACCCAACAAATAGGGGTTTTTAATGTGAAAATGGATAAGAACCACTTCTCAGACCTAGCAAATGGGGGTTTTTAATGTGAAAATGGACAGGAACCACTGCTCAGACCCAACAAATGGGTTTAATGTGAAAATGGACTAGAAGAACCACTGTTAGACCAAACAAATGGGGGTTT
Source organism: Tricholaema leucomelas (assembly GCA_013400475.1). Classification (NCBI taxonomy): domain Eukaryota; kingdom Metazoa; phylum Chordata; class Aves; order Piciformes; family Lybiidae; genus Tricholaema lacrymosa; species Tricholaema leucomelas. Next base: position 599,044 of record WAAF01001099.1, on the reverse strand, counting down.
TTATTAACATAAATATGGACTAGAAGAACCACTGCTCAGACCCAACAAATGGAGGTTTTTAATGTGAAAATGGACAAGAACCACTGCTCAGACCCAACAAATGGAGGTTTTTAATGTGAAAATGGACAAGAACCACTGCTCAGAACCAGCAAATAGGGGTTTTTAATGTGAAAATGGACAATGAAGTCTGGATCAGAATTCCACTGTTCTGATCTTCCACGTTTGCCACACTGAACCCACCAGCTTCCCTTCCAGCAGGAAAATAGAACTTCCTGTTGTCACCTTTTTCTGACAGGGCCTGAGTCAACCAAAAGGCTGGCTCTTGTAGAACACTTTGATTAGAAAAGAAAACTGATTATGAGAGCCTGGGATTTCTTAGATACAGCAATATTCATATAAATCTAACCCAGGGCAATAGATAGAAAAAGGAGCTGCCTAAATGAACAATTCACTTGAAAATACTTTAGAAATGACTCCCACTGAAGATCACAGGAATTCCTACATGAGGAGGGTGCTGCTACTAAAACATACTTACTGTCTGGATTTTTTTTCATCACCTTAAGAGCATCAGCAAGCTTCACTGATGAAAAGAGAAAGTGATCTGTAATGCTGGTCACCAGACCAATCATCTTGCTCACAAAATGGAATTTGGAACTCTCTAGAAGGGACATAATTTCTCCTCCTACAGAGGCCCTCTCCCTTACCCAGCGCAGAGCCTGCAGCAAGAAGGCCTTGAGACGATCATTCCCTGTAATCAAATCTTTCTTCAGCTTCTCATAATCCAAAGAGGGCAACAATGGCACATCCTGCATCTTCCTACAATGCAAACGGGAAAGACATCCATCAAAACTCTCTCCTTGTTCGGTGCAGCTGATGTTACCAAGGGGAGAAGAGCCAAAACAGGAAGTCTGCTTCAGGAAAAGAGCTTCCACATTTTTACACCTTTGTTACTTTCATTACTGTGTTAAAACAACAAACGTTTAAAACTTGGGCTTAGTTTTCACCATGTATGCAGCTCATCTACCGTCATAACTTGCAAACACTAAACTCTGACAAGTAGCCAATCGATGCTCTGAGCTTTTTAATGGCACAGCACAGTTCAGTGACATCATTTTTTGGACCACAAGGGCATGAGGGCAGCAGCTTGTGGCTCTTAGCATACCATACAAGCTGCAGCCCCCATTTCACCTCCAAGCCTTCAGGCACACAGAGATGTTTTCTCCAAGGCAAAGGTGGTAGGCTGAATGGATTTTTACAGGCTGGACTATGCTGGCTTAATGCAGGATTACTTTCCATGCACTAGCACTATCTTGCCAGTTTAACACTGTAATAGAAGTTGCCCTTTAACAAATCATAGAATCATAGAATGGTTTAGGTTGGAAGGGACTTCAAGGATCATCCAGCTCCAACCCCCTGCCATAGGCAGGGACACCTCCCACTAGAGCAGGCTGCTCAAGGCCTCATCCAGCCTGGCCTTAAATGCCTCCAGGGAGGAAGCATCCACAACCTCCCTGGGCAACCCGTTCCAGTGTCTTACCACCCTCACTGTAAAGAACTTCCTCCTAAGCTGCTTTCAATCAAAGCTTTAATATTTAAATATATTTCACTGAAATTCTTCTTTTATTATCTTCCTATCCTACCACTTTTCAGAATAAATGTTGTGTAATTGTCCCTTTAATTATCTTGTAAACAACAGAAAGATCAAAGCAGTGTCTCCAAAATGTACTAAACCCTTCACCTCAGTTCTACCATCTCTATTCACTCTTATAAGCCAAAATGTAAGTCAGTCACAGAAAAGAAAAAATTAAGGTTGAAGCTTCCAAAAATCCACATTACTGAATTTCCCCTTTCCTGGATTGGTGAGAATTAAAGCAGTTACAGTAACAGAACTCCACTACGTGGGAAGAGTGAAGAAAACACAGCAACCAACTCAAAGGTGTGGAGTGGCAGATTAACTGAACTGAGCAATGCCCTGAAGACATTAAGATGTTACTGAACCTGCCCAACAGAAGAACACAGATGACACCATCTGCTTTTGGTGTTCACTGAGAAAGCACACAGAGGATGAGTGATTCCCATTGGCAGATCACTCATACTTCGGTTTACAAACTCTTCCTCCTCTTCTCTACCCATGTAAGTGCAGCTCAGCAATAAATACTTACTCAGAGGCTAAGGATGCTCTTAACATTGTGGAAGCCTGGATCAGAAAAAGAAGAAAACAAAAAAAGGAATCACAACAGATTAGTCCAAATTTCACACCAATGGCTTCACTAATGAGGATGGCTTTACTAATGAGGTCCAGAGTGAATTCTCTTACTGAAGTTCTGTGGTACTTCTGCAAGACCAGTGCTGCAAAGCAGTAACACAAGTAGAATAGAATAGAATCAACCAGGTTGGAAGAGACCTCCAAGATCATCCAGTCCAACCTAGCACCCAGCCCTAGCCAGTCAACTAGACCATGGCACTAAATGCCTCATCCATCCTTTTCTTCAACACCTTCAGGGACGGTGACTCCACCACCTCCCTGGGCAGCCCATTCCAATGCCAATCACTCTCTCTGGCAACAACTTCCTCCTAACATCCAGCCTAGACCTCCCCTGGCACTACTTGAAGCTGTGTCCCCTTGTCCTGTTGCTGGTGGTCTGGGAGAAGAGACCAACCCCCACCTGGCTACAGCCTCTCTTCAGGTAGTTGTAGACAGCAATGAGCTCTGCCCTGAGCCTCCTCTTCTCCAGGCTGCACACCCCCAGCTCCCTCAGCCTCTCCTCATAGGGTTTTTGTTCCAGGCCCTTCACCAGCCTTGTTGCCCTTCTCTGGACACGTTCTGGTCCAAACCCACCATGCTCTGGCACAAAAAGCTAACTATGAATCCTGCATCTGCCTCTGATGGGAACCACATGCTTCAGTGAAAGTAAATAAAGAGAGGACTACAGTGTTTATCCTTCTTTCCCCTTAAAATGTTTCACAGGTAAAAACCTCTTTTGTTACGACCTCACTATGTTATCTTCAGTGTCACACTCCAAAAATTATCTATATTTGAAGCATTTAAAATAAATTAATGAAGGGGAAAAGTGAGTAGAAACTACCAGTCTGAAGAAGATGAAGAAAGTGCTGAACACATTTATTGACTTCAAAAATGTTCATACCTTAAAGTTGCAATAATATTTCACTGGAGATCTAACACATATTTCCACATCAAAATTTGCTATAGCATTAGGATCACATTAAAGAGTTACCAGAGTGCCTGTGGCTATTAATATATACAGCCACTAAAACGTAAAGAGAAGACTGTTTATTCTAGTATGGTTGAAATCAGTACAGAATTGTCTGCCATTTCTCAGTGGTTCTGTCCAGGATAACTTCAGTTCAAGTCTGAATGTTTCCTCTCTGATGCAGTGAGGCACAGGGCACATGTGGGCACTACTGCTGAATGAGTCAAAACCAGTATCAAGAACATATAAAAATGGTATGCTTCTCTAAGTATTCTTTTGTTAGAGGCAATTGTAGGTGAGCCAAGAAGCAGCAATTCTGGCACAGGAGTGCTTCATATCATGCATTCTGATGTCAACCACATGCCATATTTGCAGAATATTGAGTGTCATCTCTTTGTGTTTCATCTCCCTTCTTGCTTTCTAAAAAATCTCTTGTTACCACTTATGCTTTTAAAACTGGTCTTCTCCTCTGACCTAACCTCTTTCAGCAAGAGCTATACAATCAATGTCTATTGTCAGATTTTAAACTGAGGGATTTAGGAGACAAAAGACATGAAATATCATAGAGAATATTGAGTTACCCCAGCTGACGTACTCCTGAACACACTACCTCATGGGTATCTCTCGTAATACAAGGAACTGCTCTCTTAGATGTGAAATAAGCTTACCCACACACTGGAAAGCATTTCATGTTTAAGTCAATGAATGACTTGCACACAACAGACAGTTAGCAGGTCACACACTTCAAAATTAACCTGTCTGGCCAGCAGTTCTCAAACCATAGGTAATTTTACACAATATGAAAATCTTTCAAAGGGTCGTATCTGTCTAACCTGTTCTCCCCTCATCTATTTGTGTTCAGGGCTCTTTTAGCATTTATAATAAATATCAGGAGTTAACTTTAGTTTAACCAAAACTCTTTTCTCAGTCAAAACCTACCAACTTGCCATCTGAGTGCACAATGTGATCACAAGGCATCTTTGTTGCCTTTCTCAGCACCCTTCTCCACTAGAGGAAATGGGAAAGGAAGTGAGACAAAGAATGGCAGTGAGAAAAGAAACAGAGCAGGTCATCAAGATAAAATAGATGTACATTAAAACCTCCCTGCTTCTTAGCAAAGTGCTTTTCACCCACCACTTCTTTGCTGCTTTAGACAGAAAAAAATCCAACCACAAATCCAACCAAAACTCCAACCAAAATCCAGCTAAAGGATTCACAACGGGCAAAGATAAATGCATCATCCTTCCACACAAATAAAACCTTTTGGCAAATGTAACATTGGTAAGTTGTAAATTTCAAACTACAGGAACTGAATTTGGAAAGCATTCTGATTTTTAAAAATCAGATCAAGGAGGACAAATTCTAATTAATTCACTGAGTCACAGATGGTTAGGGGCTGGAAGGGACTTCGAAAGATCATCCAGTCCAACCCCCCTGGCAGAGCAAGATTGCCTATACCAGATCACACAGCAACACATCCAGGTGGGTCTTGAGTATCTCCAGAGAGGGAGACTCCACAACCCTCCCGGACAGCCTGTTGCAGTGTTCTGTCAACCTCAGAGCCCCACTACCCTGTCAGCCTTTGTCCTCCTCCTAACAAAGCCCCTTCAACTCTTGCTCCCAAGACCACTACTGATCTGGCCAGCACCACTTCTGCACCCTTTCCTTGGCCACTTTCATCACTCCTGCAGCAGCACCATCGAGGGAGTACTTGTCCTCTCCCAGAACAGACCTTGAGCTCACAGCACGGCAGGCCAGAACCATTTCACAGAACCACTATAGTTGGAAAAGACCTTTAAGATCAAGATGAAACATTATCTAACTCTACCAGGGCCACTACTACACTATATCCTTGATCACTATATCTAGACTGCTTTTAAATACATCCAGGGAGGGTGATTCAACCCCTTCCCTGGGCAGCCTGTTCCAGTCTCTGATACGAATTTTTTCCTCATCTCCAACCTAAGCCTTCCCTGGTGCAACTGATTTGTACCAAGCTCCGTGGCTCAGCTTCAATGCCAGCAGATTTGACCAGCTAGAAGCAGCAATCTCAGCAGGCCTGTGAGGAGAGGCTGAAAGAGCTGGGGTTGTTTAGCCTGGAGAAGAGGAGGCTCAGGGGGGACCTCACTGATGCCTACAACTACCTGAAGGGAGGCTGTAGCCAGGTGGGGGTTGGTCTCTTCTCCCAAGCAACCAGCAACAGAAGAAGGGGACACAGTCTCAAGCTGTGCTGGGGGAGGTCTAGGCTGGATGTTAGGGGGAAGTTCTGCCCAGAGAGAGTGACTGGCATTGGAATGGGCTGCCCAGGGAGGTGGTGGAGTCACCGTCCCTGAAGGTGTTGAAGAAAAGCCTGGATGAGGCACTTAGTGCCATGGTCTGGTTGACTGGATAGGGCTGGGTGCTAGGTTGGACTGGATGAGCTTGAAAGTCTCTTCCAACCTGGTTGATTCTATGATTCTATGATTCAGTAGGAAGTATCAGGTTCTGGACTCAGATGGAAATCAAGCCTGGAGAATACAATATATTTTCTGCTGAAAATTTCATTGCTTCCTTACATAAGCATTTCTTAATTAAAAAGGTGAAATACAAACCCATTCTACCATTTCATTTTAACTTGGTACAAAACCTATTCCTTAAGCAGAGTGCTCTTTTCCATCTCATAAAGTGCCTTGCCCCACACAAGCAGGGAAGGGTAAATGCACACTAAAAATTCCCTAGCAGGCAGCCCACCAAAGCAAATACACTTTAGCCTCAGCACCTCCTTTCACATTTCACTAGGGAATATATGTTTGTTTGTTTCCATTTCTCTTTCGTGGTACGGATGTGAGATGTCCCAATCTGAGGATATTTACCAAGTTAAATACATTTACATAACCTAACCCTAAAAAAAAAAGCTGTGTTAAGCTCTAGTTCTTGACTCCTGCATTAGCTGTAACAAAAGGAAAACCACACCTCATACATAGTTGGGTCCTACGAATCAGCTCTTGGACTTATCTACGTCAGCACACTGACTTCATTTAAGACATACAACCTAACCAGTGGAAAAAGGTCGCAGATTTCATCATCACTGCTGTACCAAACAGATCCAAAGTTAGGCTTCCATGTACATTACTTCTGGCAGCAGTGCCCAATGAACCAGCCTTCACCCCCTTAATGCATTGCTACCCTGGAAAGCAAAAGCAAGAGATTTTGGGGAACAAAAACCTGCCCTAACATCAAATTAATAACCTCTTTAAATTCTTTGCCAGCCTTTAGCAATATGCTTTTACAAATGTTGCAGACACATATGAAAACATGGGCTCTTTAAAATTTAGTTTTAGGCACAAAGGGATACATTCATATGAGGAAAAGGTTAATACTGAAGTCTGAAGGTGGGCAGAATACAGCCCACTTTTTCCTTTTGGTTTTTTGATTCTCATTGTTTTCTTTCCTGATGTTCATTCTCAAATCTAAATGCTGAACTCTCACTATCTTGTAATTTCTGTGGAAATAGTGCAAAAAAACTCCAACTGTACTGTGGTTTTGAGAGAGAGTGAGCATTGAGGGGAAAGTCTGGTCTTATTTATAACAACTTCTAAATAAGTGTACATGAGAAAATAAAACCATTCAGCACTGTGTATTTGTAGTCATAAAAGCACACTGAAGAAAGTAAACTCTTAACATTCTTAGAAATTTCACAGTCTCACAGTCTCACAGTCTCACAGTAGCACCAAGGTTGGAAGAGACCTCACAGATCAAGTCCAACCCTTTACCACAGACCTCAAGGCTAGACCATGGCACCAAGTGCCACGTCCAACCTTGCCTTGAACAGCCCCAGGGATGGCGACTCCACCACCTCCCTGGGCAGCCCATTCCAGTGGCCAATGACTCTCTCAGTGAAGAACGTTCTCCTCACCTCAAGCCTAAACTTCCCTCGGCGCAGACTGAGGCTGTCCCCTCTCGTTCTGGCGCCGGCCACCTGAGAGAAGAGAGCAACCTCCCCTTGGCCACAACCACCCTTCAGGTAGTTGTAGACAGCAATAAGGTCTGCCCTGAGCCTCCTCTTCTCCAGGCTAAACAATCCCAGCTCCCTCAGCCTCTCCTCGTAGGGCTGTGCTCGAGGCCTCTCACCAGCCTCGTTGCCCTTCTCTGGACACGCTCAAGCATCTCAATGTCCCTTCTAAACTGGGGGGCCCAGAACTGAACACAGTACTCAAGGTGTGGTCTAACCAGTGCAGAGTACAGGGGCAGAATGACCTCCCTGCTCCTGCTGACCACACCATTCCTGATGCAGGCCAGGATGCCACTGGCTCTCTTGGCCACCTGGGCACACTACAATCCTCACCACCAGGTGATGAATCCAAGGGCAGACTAGAAGGCAAATAGAGTCAAAGGCAATGCTGAGGGCTAACAACACCCTCACTACACATCCATCACATCAACCACCAGAAGATGCCTCAACCAGTCAAGTTTACATATCTCCTCTTTGCTACCAGTTTTCTTCAACTAAAACCCATTCATTTCCTCAGCACTTTGTCCCAAGCCCTTTCTCCAGTTTTACCTTTGCTGGAACAGTTAAGTATTAATTTACCCTTTTGAGTAGCACTGCTCCTTAAATTGTTAGTGAATGAGAGTGTGAAGAACGTGGGGCATACATGACACAACTCCCAACATTCAGAGGCTTAGTCTTGAACGAAACACTTCTCATGCAAAACGTATCTTGAGACAGAATCCTTTGGCATAATTGAAACACATGCAGAAACTGGGTGTCTTAAGGGAAGGAAAAGAAACAAACACCAGAAAATAACAGCCCAAGCACAGCTCATTCTGGTAAGATCATGGGGCACAACTTATGTTTGTGATGGCTCTTGCCAAAACCAAACCAGGTGCCATATTAAGTCAAGTAATTCTGTCACAGATGGCAGCCTTTCATTTTTGAACAAAGCAAGGCATGACTATACCAGCAGCATGGAATAAACCAAAGAAGTTCAAAAGGAAAAAAAAACCAACAACAAAACAAAACAAATATTTGTAAAAGAAAACAGATGCACTCCATGTGCAAGCTGAAACCACAATTGATTTTATCAAATACTGTAACCCTGTATTCAAACCAACTCCACTTTTGCTATTTGATGTATAAATTCACAATATGCTGAAGCCTAAAGCTGAAAGACAGATTCTGTGATAAGCAATCACTCTGGAAATAAGAATGCAGTGTCAATTCAATGCAGATTCTGAATTAATAATCAAATATATATGAGTAAGCATGCAGAGAGTAAACCCCAAATTTGTACATATTATTAGAACTCATGAATTTATGAGGAGCTCATTTGTCATATGCCAATGACAACAAAACTGCTACGTGCCACCTATGATGGATTAGGCTCCAAAGTGGGGCAATGCAAATTTATTTCTCAAGAAGACCTGCAGGTGTTTTAAATGATTTCTTTTTTCTTACTTACACTAGAGATAGGCTGTTGTGAAAACTTCCTACTTGCCATATAAGACAGGTCCTCTGAAGTGTACATAAGCAAAAGTCAGAATGTAATACAATGTCATAATGTAATTGCAAGATGAAATATCCAAAAGGAGAGTATAAAATGTTATATATTAACATTGTATGATCCCACAATCCCATAATTCTGTGATCCCATAATTCCATGATCCCATAATTCCATGATTCCATAATTCCATGAATCTATTATTCTGTGTTAGGGCAACAAAGCTGGTGAAGGGCCTGGAACACAAACCCTATGAGGAGAGGCTGAGGGAGCTGGGGGTGTGCAGCCTGGAGAAGAGGAGGCTCAGGGGTGACCTCATTGCTGTCTACAACTACCTGAAGGGAGGTTGTAGCCAGGTGGGGGTTGGTCTCTTCTCCCAGGCAACCAGCAACAGAACAAGGGGACCAGCAACCAGCAACAGTCTCAAGTTGTGCTGGGGGAAGTATAGGCTGGATGTTAGGAGGAAGTTCTTCCCAGAGAGAGTGATTGGCATTGGAATGGGCTGCCCAGGGAGGTGGTGGAGTCACCATCTCTGGGGGTGTTCAGGAAAAGCCTGGATGAGGCACTTAGTGCCATGGTCTAGTTGACTGGACAGGGCTGGGTGCTAGGTTGGACTGGATGATCTTGGAGGTCTCTTCCAACCTGGCTGATTTTATTCTATTCTATGAACAGTAAGAGGAGGCTGAAAGCCATACATTTGAGACATTCCTTGGCATCAGAGTCAGATAGCTTTACAAAAGTTTGTTTATAGACAGCTCTGTCTTGCAAGCTATTGCATTCTGTAGCATATAAAGTTACCTGTATGTGGGTAAAACTATCCGCTAGCAAAGATCATTTAATTCTTGGTTGCTCATCCGTAATCAACTTTTCTCAGTTTCAAAACAGAGCATTATGAGATGGAACAAAATGCTAAATGTCAAGCTAAAGGTGCCCATTATGACCATTCACATCACCAGAACAGGCTGACTGATACAAGTGAGCTTTTACCACAGGTGAATGCGGAGAGCCTTCTCTCCATCAGGCTTAGAAGAGATACACAAAGATAGTTCATCCTATTCAGTATTTCTATGACTATTTCTCAGAACACTGCTTAAGCAGGAGTTTGAGTGCCCACAGGGGTTACTGTAATTCCAGGTGACAAATACATTTGGGGAAAACAACAAATAAAAAAGCTTTTCTTTAAAGGCAAAAGTTTGGTTTACCCAAAGAAAGCAATAAAAATCTAAGCAAGGATCATTTTAAAGTAGAATTCAGACACGTTTCAGAATTGGTGTCAATGGCATTTATGAATTGATTACATACTGAGTGACTTAGAAGCAGACTCATTTCCTCTCTTTGCAAGGAATGCACTGACTATGGGCAAAATTAGATACTTATGGTGTACTTGTGATGTTGCCAGAATACAAACTTCCATCTGGGTTACAGAAGTCACAGACAGTACACAGAATACCATTTTGATTTTTCAGCTTTCAATGTCAGAGGACCCATTTTAACTCCTTGAAAGAATGTTACCATCTTTACTTCACAAAGTTACACTTTAGAAAATACAAATATGTAAAATAGGATGCACCTCTGAAGAGCACAAATTAATTCTGCATTACCTTAAGCAATGATAATTATTTGCTTTGTCAAAGCTGTTGCAGGATCAGCTGGTGCTGGCACACGTCAGAGACACTGCATGCTAGACACAGAATTTCTTAGATTGGAAAAGACCTTCAAGATCATTGAGTCCAAGCATGTTCATGAGAAAAAATTGCTTTCTGCATGCTATGAGAAGCTGTGTTTCACAAAGAAGTTGTGGACAAAGCTGCTCTTTCGTTGCCATGCTGTGCTATGTGTATTATGAAGCCATTCTATTCTGTTCTCCATGCAGAAATTCCAAGCCTTGCACATTTTTTGGCTCTTAATAAACCATACATTTAATGTTATGGCAGGTTAAAATGCACAGAAAACTGTTACACATTGTGAAACGAAGAGAAATACAGACTGTGACAGACTGGGCAGGCAATGTGAAAGGATATAAAGATATAGGCACTTACATATTCGTCATCACAAGGGCTCATAGAGTAATATCCCTTTATGGGCAAACAGGCACACATTGAAATAAAGAAGAAGATTAAATAAACATAAGTTAACAGAAATAAATCAGAGAGAAATGCACAGTTCTAAAAACCCAGCAAACATAAATTGGCTAAAAATTAACAGACCATTAGCTCTGAAAAGAAAGGTGTAAGCACCTTCTGCCAATCCACATCCTTGTGTGTTTTAGGACTGAAATCAGCTTGTCTTGTGATGTATTTATGTCATAAGTTCTCCTTTCAACAGCTGTCAAACACACTGAACCTACAAGGTTCCATTGTAACTATCAGTTAGAACAGCTACATACCAAGCACTGACATATTTATATGAATATGGCTTCTATTGTTCACCACACTGCAGCAGCTAACAGAGATATCAGTGAACATGGCACTGAGCAGAAGACCTCAGCTTCTAAGAAAGCAGCTGCAAGTATTCTCCATGCTTGCTTTGACTGGAGCAAACAATAAAAGTTGAGAGAGACATTGTAATGTGTTTCAGCAATGTTATCAATTCCTCATTTCAAAAGGTTCCAGGGACAAATGAAGAAAAAGTCTCTGGAAGGAAACCTAAGATTTAGTTACTGAAGTTAAAAACTTTGTGGTTTGAGTACTTTAGTTCTGTTTAGACTAAAATATTTAATTTACAACAGTTTGGTAGCTATAAAGAAGAGTTCAGCTTAAAAATACACAGTTCAACACAATTAAAGAGGAGCAGCATTAATTATGCTGCTTTTAGTCTTTTTGTGCACATCTTCCAATACTTACTTTAGAGGATATATTTGTGCAGATCAATAAGCACATAAACACTATGGTTAGCAGACATATCTTTAGCACACATATACAAGGTAGAAGGTACAAGAAGGTTGTTATTCTTCACTGTGTTCTTTGTATCCTGTAACCTGTTTTTTAAACCTGACATTATCACTTTTATGAACATCACAGAGTTCCCTGATGTGAACGAGTACTTTAACTTTCATGGTGCTATACACACATACAGACAATTCCTGGCAAAGACACTGCACAATTAAGACAAAGGACAACCTTGATAGAGACTAATGTGGGCAATGGAAGCCAGGAGACAGCCTGTACCATGAGGAGAGGACATTTCCACATAGGCATGACTGAAGGTAGTGAAAACATATGGAGGCATCAAGACAAAGACGACATTAAAGGAAACCACACAAGGTTGGACTAGATGACCTTTAAAGGTCCCTTCCACTCTAGGCCATTCTAATTTGAGGACAATAACAGGGAAAGTTTGTGGAAAGCCTTATTGATGGCAACACTCTACATTCAGAGATGAGGAATTTATGCAAACAAAACAAGCTGCCCAAGTTGCTGCAGGTGGTTGTTTTAACTTGTGAAAAAGATGTCATGTACCATATCAGTGGCAAAAAGAGCTTCTCTTTGCTTACATAAAGAACCATAGAGTCATAGAATGGTCTGGCTTGGAGGGGACCTCCAAATGTCATCTAGTCCAATCCCACCCCTCAGTCACCAGGGGCATCCTCAATTAGATCAGGCTGCCCAGAGCCCTGTTGAGCCTCGCCTGGAATACCTCCAGGGAAGGAGCCTCAACCACCTCCCTAGGCAATCTGTTCCAGTGTTCCACCACCCTCATAGCAAACAATCTGTTCCTAATATCCAGTCTAAACCTGCTCTTCTCTAGTTTGAAGCCACTGCCCCATGTCCTATCATCACACGCCTTTGTAAACAGTCTCTCTCCAGCCTTCTTGTAGATTCCCTTCAGGTCCTGGAAGGCTGCTATTAGGTCTCCCCAGAGCTTCCTCTTCTGGCTGAACAACCCCAGCTCCCTCGGCCTGTCCTCGTAGCAGAGGTGCTCCAACCCCCTGATCATTTCTGTGGCCCTCTTCTGGACCAGCTCCATCAGGTCCATGTCCTTCCTATATTGAAGTAGGAAGCAGATTTATTTCTTCTTTACATATGTAAGTGGTAACATATAAGAATCATTCCAAGTACAGGGATGAAGACTGATATATCTCATCACCAGAAAGGTCTGCTTAGGGTAGATGCTGTTTGCCATAATGTGAATACTCCTTTTTAAAGGAAAGAGTGTGTCATAGGTTGGACTGGATGATCTTGGAGGTCTCTTCCAACCTGGTTGATTCTATGATTCTATGTCCACACAATGCTTGGTGAATCCACTCTAAATGCTTCAGAGTAATTCAATTCCACCTGTCTCCCAGGTTTCATATGGTTTCCTGGTACAGAAAACTGTTTCAAAAGTAAGAAACAGAGTATCTGCCACCAACAATTACAGCTTAAGTGCCTGTTCACATTTGCAGGAAAAAAAAACTTGTTCAAGGGGAAAAAAAGCACAGAGCACAATAAAAAAGGAGTGTATGGTAGCTAGTCTTTACAGCTGTCCCAAAACTCCCCCAAAATTCTCCTTGGGTGCAGTTTCTAAGTGACAGCCCAGGTGGCCAAGAGAGCCAGTGGCATCCTGGCTTGCATCAGGAATGGTGTGGTCAGCAGGAGCAGGGAGGTCATTCTGCCCCTGTACTCTGCACTGGTTAGACCACACCTTGAGTTCTGTGTTCAGTTCTGGGCCCCCCAGTTTAGAAGGGACATCGAGATGCTTGAGCGCGTCCAGAGAAGGGCGACGAGGCTGGTGAGAGGCCTCGAGCACAGCCCTACGAGGAGAGGCTGAGGGAGCTGGGATTGTTTAGCCTGGAGAAGAGGAGGCTCAGGGGTGACCTTATTGCTGTCTACAACTACCTGAGGGGTGGTTGTGGCCAGGGGGAGGTTGCTCTCTTCTCTCAGGTGGCCAGCGCCAGAACGAGAGGACACAGCCTCAGGCTGCGCCGGGGGAAGTTTAGGCTCGAGGTGAGGAGAAAGTTCTTCACTGAGAGAGTCATTGGCTACTGGAATGGGCTGCCCGGGGAGGTGGTGGAGTCGCCGTCCCTGGGGCTGTTCAAGGCAAGGTTGGATGTGGCACTTGGTGCCATGGTCTAGCCTTGAGCTCTGTAGTAAAGGGTTGGACTTGATGATCTGTGAGGTCTCTTCCAACCTTGGTGATACTGTGATTTTCTAAACTGCGTTTGTACTGACTCGAAAAGCAAGAGAAATCAAAACGTGAGTGTGTTTAGAAGGAAAGGAGCTAGGAGAAAGCTTAATGTTCCAGAAGAGCTGGTACCTTTGTCCAGTGAAACAACTACCAAAAAAAAAACCCACAGGATTTTTCCACAGCCTAAAGAGTTGTGTCAAAAAGAGGCATTCATTCACCTATTTGTAGCTACAGGTAAAGAGAATCAGAGTGAATAGCAGTAAAAACACAATGGATGTTCCGTTTTATTCCATGACACGCAAACTCTACAGCCTTCTTGCCACAGAAAAATTCTCTAGTGGTTAACACACATCCTGGCTATTAACAGAAGCTGCACTCCTGAAGAAGCAGTTTCTGGTTTTCCCTTTAATCTGAAGTTTAGAGACTATCATTACATCATCCTTAATCCAAGAAAATCCAGAAAAGTGTACATCTTACTTGAAACTGAACATCTGTTTGTGGGTTTAGACTTGAGTCTACGCTGTTTTCAATGGAGAGTGATGTACAACGTTGCAGCAGTAAAGAGCCAGGATCCTCTAGGCTTTGTGGTGTGTGTCAAACAGAAAAATTAAGGCATAAAAAAAAGTACAACCCACGCTTCCTACCCACCAGATAAATCACTATTAGAAAAGAAAACAATTCCAAAGAAAAATAAAAAGAGGAAAACTTATCTCAAGAATATTGCAGATATAAGGGACTATGATAGATGAGTTTATTTAAAACTACTGTTTTCAAATTTGCCATTACTCACATCAGTTCCCTGTCCAAATGAACAATAGAAAGTCAGGAATCTGACTAAATCTTCAAATGAGTGTTTCCTCAGCTTGTCAGACGTGGTTATTTGACCTCTCATTCTTTGACCCAAGCCTTTTGCTCTGACAGTTCTCTCAGGTTTCTTAACTCCTTATTTAGGACCACAGATGTTAAATTATATGATGGAAAATGGAGATAGCATTCAGTTGCAGCTATCAAAAAAAGCCTTATGGTAAAGCAAGGCTTTAGATATGTCTTGGAAACATCTCCCTACTGTAACACAGTAGTTGTAGCCTCTCTCTCCCCCTACAAGCAGCAGATGCATCCTGTTAATGGATTGTAGATCAAGCTCACAAGCTGACCTAGGAGGTCACGGAGCTGGCAAGAGGTGTGAAGTTGCTCTGTAAAAGAATGAGATGTAAGCCAGCTGATCAGAGCACAAAAAGGAATAGCCAACACCAGAAGCCCTTGTTAAGTAAGATTTGGTGGGTATGATTACACTGGGAATGTCTCTGGGTTAAGGGATGTCATTGCCTCAGGTCTTAAAAGCCAGTTTGGTAAGAAAGACTTGTTCTGGGATTTGCCCTCCTGATAAGGACTTTCTTCCAGTATGAAAGGACAGGCCTTTCACAGAGAGCAAACCAGGAAGCTGTTGCTTGTACAATAGCAGCACACATTACTCAGGAATACATGCTACCTTTATTGTAATTTCAAAGCCTGAGACCTCAAGGCTTAGATTACACAATACTACTTTCCT
Source organism: Tricholaema leucomelas (assembly GCA_013400475.1). Classification (NCBI taxonomy): domain Eukaryota; kingdom Metazoa; phylum Chordata; class Aves; order Piciformes; family Lybiidae; genus Tricholaema lacrymosa; species Tricholaema leucomelas. The sequence goes on along the minus strand of WAAF01001099.1, from coordinate 583,697 downwards.
GACATTAAAATCTGAGCACAGAGCACAGTGCACTGGGAACAAAATCAAGTTTGCACACAAATAACGCTACCAAGGATATAATCCAAGGCATACTCTTTAATTTCCTTGGGTAATACTTCATTTTGGTTACAGCACTGGTACAGTCCTCCTTCCCACTATAACTGAAGATTAACAGTGCTCATTTAACAAAATATACCATACACCTCAAGTATACATCTCAGAGCACGATGCAGCTTTAGCATTTTCTCCTCTCAGGACCTGCTCCCAAACCTGCATTGTTCCCTGAGTTGTACCAATATAGCTGACTGTAAAATCAAGTACTACCTCTTCCCAACTATGTAATGTACATCTGCTCATCCCCCAAGTAACAGTGGCAGGAATTGATGCTGCATGCTAGTACAACAAAAAAGTAATTTCATAGAATGGCTAAGGTTGGAAGGGACCTCTGGAGATCATCTAGTCCAATATCTGCTAAAGTAGGTTCACCTACACCAGGTTGCACAGGAACACATCTAGGCAGGTTTTAAATATCTCCAGAGAAGGAAACTCCAGAACTGATCCAGTCAGCCTGTTCTAGTGCTCTGTTGTACATAGAATAGAATAGAATCAACCAGGTTGGGAGAGACCTCCAAGATCATGCAGTCCAACCTAGCACCCAGCCCTATCCAGTCAACTAGGCCCTGGCACTAAGTGCCTCATCCAGTCTTTTCTTGAACACCTCCAGGGACGGTGACTCCACCACCTCCCTGGGCAGCCCATTCCAGTGGCAAATCAAAGAAGTCTTTCCCCATGTTCAGATAGAACTTCTTGTGTTCCAGCTTATGCCCACTGTCTCTTGTCCTGTTGCTGGGCATGACTGAAAAGAGTCTGTCCCCATTCTCTTGACACTTGACCTTTAGATATTTATAAGCATTGATAAGATCACCTCTCAGAGAAGTCTGCTCAACAGCCCCAGGTCTCTTGGCCTTTCCTTCACAGAGAGATGCTTCAAGTCCCCCCATCATCTTCACAGCCCTCCACTGGACTCTCTCCAGCAGTTCCCTGTCTCTCTTGAACTGAGGAATCCAGGATATTTTCTTGTTAATGATTTTATTTTCAGCTCATCTCTTTACAGATATTGACTTGCCAAAATTAATTTATTTTGGGATCTGTTCCTGACATTGGTGATGTCAGGCAGATAGGTTCAAATCCTGATTACCCAAGACAAAGGGGGGAAGAAAAAAACCCATACAAAACCAACCACCATATTTAATCCCAGCCAAGACTCTTTAGATACTGACATTTTTTTTCCCCTTTAAAATATCTCATCATCTTGCCTACACAGTTACCTAATATTAAAGATGAGCAAAAGACCTGACCCTCTGCTAGTCTCTTCCCTCTGCAGTTACACAGGTGACTGCCCCTTACAGCAGGAGGAGTTCTGTGAAATGGAGTAGCTGGGAAGACCACACTCCAATGTCTGCAATTAGTTATGAACAAAAAGTGAAGAGAGTTTCCAACAAAAATCCAGCACAGATGCTGCAAATTCATGCTACTACTTAGTTCTGGGTCACGATGCCTCCAGCTTTATTCCAAAACTTAGGCAAAAACCTGAAACCACTTAAGGGTAGAACAATAACATCTATAACAGTGAGGTATTTGGAAGCATTGAAGAAAAAGTAATGAGATGTTTTAGTGGCCTAGTGGCAAACTGACAGAATTTGGTTTTTAGTCCATCTCATCTGGCTTCCTGGATCAACAAAGACAGGGAGTGGTCAGAAGTATTTTGGGATGATGAAGAAGGAGTCTCAATTTTCTCCTTAGAAGATGTGCTATATATATTGTATCTTCTTACAGTTATTTGTGTTTCTACGTGTTAGCTATTCATGTATAAACCCAGTATTCTCTACATAGACAATAAACAAACAGTCAAGTGTGGACAAAAGGATAAAAGATGACAAAATCAGGTTATGCTGCTGTGAAGATCTACAAGGCAAGACTGTGATTATGCTGCCAAAACTTGGCTAACACCTCAGAGAGCCTGAGTGTGTAGGTCTGCTTACAGAAACATTTGATTTCAACCACAGTAGCTACTGTAACCTCACTGTCAAGGAGTGACCTAAACCAGTCGAGAAACCCTTAATCTAAACAGTCTCAGTGCTATAGCTGTCCTGGGCCTTCACTAAATAGAACTTTGCTGGCACAGCAACTACCTCAAATAGTGTGGGGAAAGGAGCCATGAAGTCATATAGAAATAGCTACAGTAGTACAGCCTAGTATGAAAATAGATGCAACTGTGCCAGAAGAACACAGCTTTACTCATCTTAACCTGGTTAATTAGGGACAAAAGGGAGACAGACTTACTTCCAAGAGTACCATCAAATCCTCTTTATCTGACCTATCAACATAGGTGGACACTGTGCTAAAGTGCCCATAGTGGTGCAAGCACAGTGGCAAAGGTACTAGAAAAAGGCAAAAGGGGAAGTATGGTTGCAAGAGGAGCAGCCAATAATCAACCACGCCTTGTAAAAGCTCCCTCTCCATTTAGGCAAAGGAGATTGAGCAGAGCATTAACAGGCACAAGCAGCTAAGTATACTGCAGCCATCTGAAAAGGAATAAGAGGCTGGTAAAGTGGAGAAACCCCCAGCGTTAGGGCTCCTGAACTGCCTATCAGTAAGATCAAAGATCCTTAGACACAGGTTAAAGCCTATCATGTAAATAAAAAACCGTGGCTTGAGTGAGTCCATCCACTGACTAACTCTTAAACAAATGGGAAGTTCTCTCTCCCTCCTCTCCTCCTTGTTTGTTCTTATGATCTTGTCTGGTGCTTGTCCTTTTAGCTGGCAAAGACAATTCACACTTGGATTATAGAAGCATCACTGAGAGCATAAAGTACAGAAAGTAGAAAGGAACAGAGCGTGTGTTCAGAGCTGAGCAGCACCTTCCATGGTTAAACCAAACTGGCTATGATAAGCATTGAACCACACTCAGGACATTAGTTATAGGGTTGGTTGTTTTGGGGGTTTTGTTTAAATATTCAGTTAACACTTTAACAGATACACAGCTTACTGTCATCATAACAACAGAATTAACCATACTGAGGCAGCTATGACTGCATAACCACATCATTCACCAGCATTTGAGATCAGCACAACCTCACCTATTGCCATATCCTTATACAAGCTTGGCCACGTTGTGTTTTGTCTTTGCTGTCTCATATTCATTGTCCAATATCCAGCTGAAGTGGTATTGTCTTTTTGAGATAGCTACTCTAAGAAACCCAAACATTAATACTTACAGTTCCAGGCCTTGTGAAGTCAATACTATGTGCAACACTTTGTCTCATCTGATTGCTGAACAAGCGAACACAAATGCTTTGAAGATACTCTGGTGTGATCTACAAATTAGGAAATATAAAGAGAACAGGGTTATAGCAAAGTTATCACCTTCTACCAGACAAGTGTCTCTTATACTAAAGCTTATTGGTTTTTTTTTAAGAGGACAAGAAATCACACACTGGAGACTCACTGATGCAAGCCCAAGGCACATACTACAGTCCTGTTGAGAAATTAGGGAAACTGCACACTCCCTTCATCTGGAATAGTCCTGCTATTCACAAGACTAACGCTAAACACTTTCAGAGAGTCTGCAAGAAGCCCAGAATTTGTCACGCCTGTGTTTACAAACAGATTTTCCTCAAAAGACAAGCTGTCCAACAGTAACTGTGAAGCAGTTTTGTCCTTTAGACTTAGGCAATGGTATGTTGGTGTACTGTCTAGTTGAAGAGCAGAACTTACACAAGTGTTTTCTACAGCAAAAAGAAACATGAATTGCATGGTACAACACCACTCTGTTTCAATGCAAAACATCTCAGCAAGTTTTGGCAATAGAACTGCTTGCCTTCAAAACAGTTATTAGCCTCCCCAGAACAGAGGTGAGAGGACTGAGATAATAGAAATGTGAATGAGGACACTTCTGATATTCACAGATCAATAGTGAGACAACAAATCCCTCCAAATGCAGAATGCTCTAACTTCAATCTAATTCTATTCAGTATCCAACTCCATATAGGATTCAGAAGTCCAGAAGCCAAGATTCAAAACGGAAGAGCACCCTCAGCTGGACGTATTTAGGAAGGACCAGAGTGACTGCCCAGCATAAGGCTTACGAGGGAAATTAAACAAGTATTCGCAGCAATAGATAAGCAGCAACCGGTTTCCTCCACTACAGGAGCTAAGAGGGTATCACCTTGGAGAGCACTGAAGTAAGAAATGGGAGGCAGAAATTGAATGACTATGTGTTTCCTACTGTCGAATTTCCTGTGGGTATCTGCTCTTAATACCTTTCCTAATTTGCTGTAAAGCAAAACCCACTTCCCTGCGGTGATGGTGTAAAGCAGACAGTGGTCCCAGATGTAGATGTTGTTGCTGATAGCAGGAGGCAAGTAGATGCTGACTTTTCAGGAACTCCTAGGTCATCCTTCCTGCTATCAATTCACAGCTCATTTAAAAGCACCTGGATGCTGCTAACTTCTGCCATAATAATAATCTTCAAGTTATACAGAAGTTAGAGTATAAAGGCATGGTCACAAAAGATGAAGCATTAAATGCTTTTCGTATTGTTGTACCTTCTCTAGTCTCACAGTTTAACACAATGAGTAACTCTTACTCCAGTCCTCTTCGCCAGTTCAATTAACAAGTTTGGCTTAGCAAAATAAAGAGCAAAGCTTTTCCTCACCAAAATTTTGGATGAGAAGATTGTTTCTGCCCCAGTGTAACTTAAAGCAGACCTGGCTGTAGTTTTAAATATACAGCAACCTTTGGTGGGCTGGATTGCAGTCAGTAATCACAGAAACGCTCTCCAATCACTGCTGATGCCACAGCTCAAAGGGAACTCTCACAAAAGATCCGAGATGTCTTGTGAGACGGTTACAGTTTCTTCAGGATTTCTAAGCCAGCACAATTCAGCTCATCTTCTGCACCACCTTCATCCCAGCACACAGGGACAACAGAAAAATCTCTCATCCTAAGTCTCGTGTTTCATTAGTAAAGAGACACAATACTTAAAGAACTGCTCATAACTAACTTTAGTGGCATTCCCTCTCCATTGTCCAGGGGCTGGAGAAGCAAGCACACATCTGAGTCACCTCTTACCATCTTGCCATTGACTGTGGCCTCCAAGGAATCCACCAGCTCTGCAGTGACTCGACTGAGATTACGGTAGTCCATCTGCATTTTGTTATACTGTTTCAGGCAGGTCATGGTCCTGTTCTCAGACTCCACTAACTGTTGATGAAGATGTTGCATCATTTCTGTCAAGACAATAATAAAACCTAAAATAACATCACCTTTTCAAACAGGAGGACAATAGAATCTACAAGCATTTTTACTGCTCTGAAGGGGTAAATTCAACTGCTGCTGTGGAATTACTTTTATCCAAGGAGTGCAATGCTACTGCAGGGATAGTTCCACGCTAGTACTATGCTTTTATTTTATTACAACTGCTGCAAGTGTTTATTTTATCTTAACTGCCCAAAGAAACAATTGCTTTGCAGCTACAACAGCAATACAGCTACTACAGTAAAGATCACTGAATACTTCTGTGAAGAGGATACTGGTTAATGAAAGAAGTTTCATGCTATCAGAGGCAAAACAAGGCTGTGGGCATCAAATCAGAAGAATGTACAACAAAACATAGCTCAGACTTCCTTAACTAGTTATCTGCAGGTGAGATTCATGCACTACTCTTCACATTCATTGAAGTAACAGTGGGCAACTGGAAAGGTCAAGCAGTCACTTCAAAGATAAAACAGTAAAACATGAGAATGACAGTTCCAGACCCAGAGATTTATGCTCATGTTTGTTAAATGATACTGCAAGGCTGGGTGTTCTCTCCAGTCACTTTAGAGAAAGATCACTGATATTTAGGTTATGCAGTGCTTGCTTATGTGTAAGTAAATAACGAGTCAGACTGGACGTGAGGAGGAAGTTCTTCATCATGAGAGTGGTGAGACCTCGGAATGGGCTGCCCAGGGAGGTGGTTGAGGCCCTGTCCCTGGGGGTGTTTACGGCCAGGCTGGATGAGGCTCTGGCCAGCCTGCTCTAGGGTAGGGTGTCCCTGCCCATGGCAGGGTGGGATGAAAATAGATGATCCTTGTGGTCCCTTCCAACACTGACTGATTCTAGGATTCTTCTAGACTTTAAAGAAAATGGTGCAACTCACATTAAAAAGACCAAACTACATTCAAGTTATCCAGGTTCTCATCTGCTAGAAAAATATTCACTAAATTCTCCAAAGTTGCAGGAATTCCCTACTTCATTCCCTACTCATACACAACATTTTCCAAGTGATTTCATCATTTACTGGCTGATGGTAAGCTACATTAGTTACTTCTAGAACTTTCAGATTCTGAAAATAATGCCATTTTTTTAAAATTTAGAATCATAGAATCAACCAGGTTGGAAGAGACCTCCAAGATCATCCAGTCCAACCTAGCACCCAGCCCTATCCAGTCAACCAGACCATGGCACTAAGTGCCTCATGCAGGCTTTTCTTCAACACCTCCAGGGACGGTGACTCCACCACCTCCCTGGGCAGCCCATTCCAATGCCAATCACTCTCTCCGGGAAGAACTTCCTCCTAACATCCAGCCTAGACCTCCCCTGGCACTACTTGAGGCTGTGTCCCCTTGTTCTGTTGCTGGTTGCCTGGCAGAAGAGACCAACCCCCACCTGGCTACAACCTCCCTTCAGGTAGTTGTGGACAGCAATGAGGTCTGCCCTGAGCTTCCTCTTCTGCAGGCTGCACACCCCCAGCTCCCTCAGCCTCTCCTCACAGGGCTGTGCTCCAGGCCCCTCACCAGCTTTGTTTCCCTTCTCTGGACATGTTCCAGTATCTCAACATCTCTCCTGAACTGAGGAGTCCAGAACTGGACACAGTACTCAAGATGTGGCCTGATAAGTGCTGAGTACAGGGGCAGAATAACCTCCCCTGTCCTACTGGCCACACTGTTCCTGATCCAGGCCAGGATGCCACTGGCTCTCTTGGCCACCTGGGCACACTACTGGCTCGTGGTCATTTAGTTAACAACAAAAAAAGACTTTTTTTTTCCACTTTCACAGCCTCCTCCTCTCTAAGAATGGCTGCTTTCTGGCAACCATTCATGAATCACAGCATTCTGCACCTGCAGACTGACATCTGATATCAAATTGTAACTCAAAAAGCAACTCTAATAATATTTTTAATTATACTGTCTAGGAGGGAGCCAAAATAACAACAGAAGCTGTGACAAGCCACAGATCTTGTTAAGTCACACCAAACTGTATTTGAAAAAAAACAAACAAGCCAGACACTAAAATATCTCCCAGTAACACCATTTTGTCAAGAGCATCAACTATTGATAATTCTTAATCTGTTAAAACTGTCTCAACAGCAATCAATATTCTTCAACTTAAAGAAAGCTTCCAAAGACAATCTAAATTATTCTTTCTTGGTAACAGCCATTCAACTTCATTTTCCTTCCACAGGCATCACTGCTGATCTGTTGCCACACCTTTAATATGGTATAGCTCCAAAACAAGAATACTTTTCTAAACTACTAAAGATTCTAAGAGCAACAATTGCACAAAACTACCTGCTCCCTTCAGCACTTTTATTCTTTTGCCTAGAGGAGCAAATTGTTACATTTTTATGTAGCTGTGATGCAACACATTTGAGTCTGAATTTTCCAACCTATGACTTTCACACAGAGGAAAGTTGGAAGCACCAGATCATGAAATAAAAATCTACTCGTGATTTGCTTGCTTTTCATAGCCCACTGGGGAAAATTTCCAGTGATGAAAAAGTGTCTTCCAACTACAGTCAGCAGGAGAAACTACATAACCAAAATGCAACATAACTCCTGAACTACAGCCTTGGCAATTAAGAAAAAGGGTGTAATTTGCAACTTAGAAACTAGAATCAGTCAGGGTTGGAAGGGACCACAAGGATCATCCAGTTCCACCCGCTCTGCCATGGGCAGGGACACCCTACCCCAGAGCAGGCTGGCCAGAGCCGCATCCAGCCTGGCCTTAAACACCTCCAGGGAAGGGGCCTCAACCACCTCTCTGGGCAACTCATTCCAGGCTCTCACCACTCTCATGCTCAACAACTTCCTCCTCACTTCCAGCCTGAATCTCCCCACCTCCAGCTTTGCTCCATTCCCCCTAGTCCTGTCAGTCCCTGATATCCTGAAAAGTCCCTCTCCAGCTTTTTTGTAGGCCCCCTTCAGATACTGAAAGGCCACAAGAAGGTCACCTCAGAGCCTCCTCTTCTCCAGACTGAACAGCCCCAACTCTTTCAGTCTGTTCTCATAGGAGAGGTGCTCCAGCCCTCTGATCAACCCAGTGGCCCTTCTCTGGACACACTCCAGCAATTGCCTGTTACATCAATTACAAACACTGACCTTTGCTAAGAACAGGGAGTCAAAGAGAGGAATCACAAAGTCTTGATATATCTTGCATTTTTTAATAACACTACCTTCTCATATAGAAATAATTTTACTAAAAAAGGAGAAGTATAAAATGGAAATTTCTCTTATTGAAAGAGGAGGAAGCTTTCATCATTGACATTTAGCTGATCCCTGCACTGCCCCATTCCCCACCCTGCATTCTTGCCATATCTTCATACTTGTGCAGACAGACCAGGGAGCTACTATCCAGATAAAAATTAATATTCACTTCCATTGCTATCTGAGTCAGGATAGGGGAAAAGCAAAGAGTGCCTTTCAGAGGCAGTTCACATTTATGTTACCCTGCAGCAGTGACCAAACTGCACATGTAACAGGAATCAGGGACTAACACCGCATGTCTGACTTCTCTCCTTCTTTCTCCCAGAAACAACTCCCAACTCTAACAGATGCTTTCTACATTTGATAATCTTATAGAAGAAGGAAAAAAACAATCTCTGGATCAAATACCAACCAGACCCATAACTCATATGTGCAGGGAAAAGAATGGAAAGTAAAGGACAGAGGACTAACTCCCTTGTTTAGGAAGATCTAGCATACAGTAAAGCTCAGGACTCTGCCAAATGAAGACGCTGACATTAGGCAGCACCTGAACTACTGCAGTATTCTTGTCTACTCTCTCACTCATGTAATTGTCAAGTCTTTTGACTCCAGTTCCTAGGAGCAGCCAAGGAGTTACATATATGCACACAATCCCACAATAAGCTTTTGTCTGCAAGTGAGATTGGTTCTTATTCCTTTCAACAACTTGCCTATGTCTCAAACATTTCCTGAACTTGAGATTGCTCTTTCCATCTCTCTAATCTCAGCCCACCCTCTCATACTTTGCTAGAAGCAGTGACTCCAGCCAGCTGGATCTACTGCATACAAAGCAGCAGAGCTCTCAGCAGAGGAGTTGCAGGTCCCAAGAGTCGCTGTCAGACAGCAGGGCTCCTTAGGTGACAACAACACCTTGTGCCTAGGAGAGGCAGTAGCTACCTTGTCTCCTTGCTTACCTGGTTTCCATAAAAAATACTACTCATTTTCTAAACTGACATCTTCCCACATTAATGGTTGTTCAGACTAGAGCAGATCTTGACAGACAGGTAGGTCACACTTCACCTTCTCTTGTACAGCAGCCTGACACTCTTTCCTGACTCTCTCCTTCCCTGAAACAGTGGAAGGGGAGCTTTGAACTCATCCACAAGTCAATGAAGGGACAGAAGCTGAACACACTTCCAAACATTTGATTTCCTCTGTTCCTGTTAGCACAGGGGACACACAGAAGCTCTGATGACCATTCTGCAATCCTTCTCTTTACAGACAAACTGCAAACATACAGGAGAGCTGTAAATTAAGCTCAGCTGCCACACAGACAGCTCTGGAAGTCATACAGGCATTAAAGATTTTCAGCAAGTGGGTAAAAAGCCATACTGTAGAGGGTTAATCAGGTAAGGTAAACACATTAAACTCTCCAGGACACCCTCAAGAGCATATGCACTACTCCACCCAAACCTGAAGTGCTTCAGTATGTCAGATTAATGACTTGCAACTATTTACAAAGGGCTGTTTTCAGGACTCTCTGCCATACTGCTCTACATTCATGTCCTGCCTATTAATTTTCCTTGCATTTCTCCTTCGCTGATAAAGTAAACATTCTCCAACAGTTAAGTACATCCCATGGACCCCATGTGACCTCACCAGCATCCTGCAAAAGTAACCTCTCAGATCCAAAACTTTCATATGAGAGGGGCCTCAAGTAACCTTTAGGAAAAATCCAAGCCACTGCAACCTCCAAGGCACAAAACAGAACTACAGTTTAAGGATGACCTGTATAGATTCAATACCGTCACAGTACGAAGCACAGAACTTGCCCAAGTAAAAGATAATTAGGCCCAAATTAACTTAGGCCCAGTCAAGTGGTTACTTCTTTTTAATCAGACTATAGAATTACTGCCTTCAGGAAAGTCCACAACAAGGAAAAAAGAATAACTTCTGAAAAATAAAACCTCACAAAGATCCTTCCACTTTTTAATGAAAGTGTAATGTAATACAAAGAACAAAACAGCAGAGAAAACACCTGGAACTCACTGTGGGAGATGAGCCCAACCTTCTCTTTAACTCAGTCTAAAATGACACCAAGCTAGGAGCAGATGTTGATCTGTTGGAAGGTANCCTCAATTCAAGAGAGATGTTGAGGTGCTGGAATGTGTCCAGAGAAGGGCAATGAAGCTGGTGAGGGGCCTGGAGCACAGCCCTGTGAGGAGAGGCTGAGGGAGCTGGGGGTGTTTAGCCTGGAGAAGAGGAGGCTCAGGGGTGACCTCATTGCTGTCTACAACTACCTGAAGGGAAGCTGTAGCCAGGTGGGGCTGGTCCCTTCTCCCACGCAACCAGCAATAGAACAAGGGGACACAGTCTCAAGTTGTGCCAGGGGAAGTATAGACTGGATGTTAGGAGGAAGCTCTTCCCGGAGAGAGTGATTGGCATTGGAATGGGCTGCCCAGGGAGGTGGTGGAGTCACCGTCCCTGGAGGTGTTCAAAAAAAGCCTGCCTGAGGCACTCAGTGCCATGGTCTAGTTTACTGGATAGGGCTGGGTGCTAGGTTGGACTGGATGATCTTGGAGGTCTCTTCCAACCTGGTTGATTCTGTGATTCCAGAATCATATTCTAGAATCATCAGATTCTATGAATAAGACTAAAATCAGCTTTTGTCTAAGATCATCAGAATGAGATCTGAAGTCTGGAGATGCAGATAGGCTTAAGCAGCTATGGGAAAGGAATCTGAGGAAGCTTACTTTCATCATAACTACAACTGGAGAGCTGGTGTGCACTTTGTACAGAGTTCTCCACTTGTTTTCATTGTATTTACAGATAGATTGGAATTAAACTACAAGTCCTATAAGTAGGCCCTCTTCCATTTCTAGCACATACCCATGCTCAACCATACTTAGGTCCAGCAGGCCAGCACTAGCTGTTGCCAGGATAGGAGGTCTGGATTTCAAAGGCTTTTTTGCCACACATCACTAGTTTGCTTGTCATTGCATTCCACTGCTATTATAACTACATATCTACAATTACATTCCTTTTACAGAATATCCTTATTATATATCTCAACATTTACCTTTATTGTACTGTCCATTCTCCTTCTGTTGTACAAGTAGGGTCAGTTCAGGAAAATTTCACTATGTGTTTGTTCCAGAAACACAGACTGAGAAATTCAACCAACTGGCAAATCCAACCAAGCCAGATATTCCTACTGTCCCAAGAAACAGCCAATGCCTGATGCTTTTTCATTGGAGAGCAAGAATAAACGAATCAATAATAAATAAAACTCTCCTAAGTGTACAATGCACAACATTGCACAGAGACTTGAAACTTTTAGCTGTCATTTAAAGTTACTAGATTCAGCCTTGAAGTATGAGATATAGTAACTCCAGTCTAAAGGTGTTAACATGAAAAGAAAAAAAAAATCACACTGCTGGTTTTATGTAAAATCAATATATAAATACCCAAGTGATATACCTCAGAAACACTCAGGTCTCAGTTAGGATAAAGTTCATTACTCCACAAAGAGGAATAAGCAGAGAGAAAAAATTCAGTAGTTCTATGCCAGGTTCCCATGCAAACATTCATAATCTGGGAGTGAAAGCAAAGTTTTGATCATTGCTCCCCATCCTGGCAAACAGGCAGGAATGGAACAGAAGGAATCTGATTTCCAGCTCATCATTCAATACCACCATGACAACATGCTGCTTTGGGATAAAATAAAATATAGCATGAAAGGGACTTTCAATTTCTCTTTTTGGTTAAAAACACAAAACAAAAGGAACAAAAGAAAAAGCTATAAACAAAGACTCCGTTTGAGTTCTCTCTACTTTGCCTTTGACTGCCCAAACCAAGAGAGGAAATTTTGTCATGTGTTTTGTAAATTAGGCCTGACAATGCAGCCTAAACAATACTGTTAGGGAGAAAAATAAATTACAGCCTGAAACAAGCCATTTAATAAAACAGTTTCTGGAACCTTATAAAGGCCTAGCAAAACTTTCAGCTAGTCCCTGAAACAGCTAACTGAAAAGACTGACAGCTTTCCAAGTGCTAAGAAAGACGTCAGGCTGGGTCAGCGCCTTTGAGCAGCCTCTACTTGAGCCATGGAAATAAAGAATGGTCATAGGAAAAAGATGCAAGTTCCTGTGCATCTATACATTGTTTTTACACAACTCTTTCAAAAGTTGTTTTTGAATGTGGAAGATAAACAATGTTTCCTATCATAAAAAGGATGAACTGCAATGTTACTGCAGTTCTGCACTCAATCTTGGCAGGGTGTTCTTCCAATAAATTATGCTGCCTCCTTACAGTAATTCTAATGATCTTCAAAGCGTTTGCTCAAAAGGATACAAATAAAGTAAGAAGCCGAGGAGTCTGTCTGGCTTTGAGAGTCAGAGACAGGAACTGTTCCAATCTTGTCCTTAAATCCAGCGTCCAAGAATCCTTGAAAAGAAAAACAAATGATGACAGCTGCTCGCAAAATACGAACGCTCTGCTCAAAGTAGTACCGGTTGGATCACTGCAACCTCCTGCTAGTAAACAAGGCAGTTGGCATTGCACCAAGAAGGTTTTCCCTTTGCTGTGACTGAAGTGAATGTGTTTGCTAGCCCCCCATAAAGGTGTACAGAATCACAAAGCATTAGCGATTGGAAAAGGACCTCCAGAGATCAAGTCCAACCTCCATGACAAAGGAGAATCATAGAATCATAGAATGGTTTAGGGTGGAAGGGACCTCAAGGATCATCCAGCTCCAACCCCCTGCCATAGGCAGGGACACCTCCCACTAGAGCAGGTTGCTCAAGGCCTCATCCAGCCTGGCTTTAAACGCCTCCAGGGAGGAAGCATCCACAACCTCCCTGGGCAACCCGTTCCAGTGTCTTACCACCCTCACTGTAAAGAACTTCCTCCTAACATCCAGTCTAAATCTCCCCTCCTCCAGCTTAAACCCATTCCTCCTCGTCCTGACATTACCAGACCTTGTCAATAGTCCCTCCCCAGCCTTCCTGTAGGCTCCCTTCAGATACTGGAAAGCCACTCTAAGGTCTCCTCGAAGCCTTCTCTTCTCCAGGCTGCAGAGCCCCAACTCTCTCAGCCTGTCCTCACAGCAGANGGGCTGCTCTCAGCCATTCACCACCCAGCCTGTATCTGTAATGATCTAGGGCAGGTCACACAGGAATGCATCCAGGTGGGTTTTGAAAGCCTCCAGAGAAGGAGACTCTACAACCTCTCTGGGCAGCCTGTTCCAGTGCTGCACCCACCACCAAGAAGTGTCTCCTCATGTTGAGGTGGAACCTCCTGTGTTCTAGCTTGTACCTGTTGTTCTTTGTCCTATCACTGGGCACCACTGAAAAGAGACTGGCACCTTCATTTTGACACCCAGCCCTCAGATATTTATAGATATTGATAAGATCTCCCCTCAGCCTTCTCAAGACTAAACAGTCACAGGTCTCTCAGCCTTTCTTCACAGGAGAGATGTTCAAGTCTCACAATCATCCTTGTAGCACTCCATTGGACTCTCTCCAACAGATCCCTGTCTGTCCTGAACTGGGGAGCCCTAAACTGAACACAGTATTCCAGGTGTGGTCTCACCAGGGCAGAGTAGAGGGGAAGGACAATTTCCCTAGACCTGCTGGATATGTTTTTCTTAATGCACCTCAGGAGTTAGAAGAAAGTTCAGTATTAATCCTACTCAAAAGCTGTAAAAACAATGTAGCTTTTATTTCAAGTGTCATCAAACAGTGTTGGTGCCTTGTATGCACATGCAACAACCTTCCCTAAGTTAAAAGTAGCTTTAAAATACAAACAGTGTGAGCAAAAGTTCAAAAGGTGGTTGACTTCTTAGAGTAGAAAGTGAATAATTTCACATTGTTCAGCTTTCACAAAGTAACCACTGACTCCTAACAATATCTGGGGAATGGTAAATTTTGTCAACACCTATTGCAAACATTGTGACATGACATCAGTCATCAGGGTACACTGTTTCTAAAGTAGGGGTTTGGGGAAAAACAACTCACCTATGAAAAACAGAACAAATCACCCACTGACTGGAATGCTGTCTTCTGCCTGACGTCGTGTCTCATAAGCAGAAGAAAACAGTACTTAAGGAACGAGCCAAACTACACCTCAAACCCCACTGAATACTCATTTCCTCTATTTCAAACCTTCAGTTAGCTGGCTTCTGTTTGACAAAAAGCTAGTCAACAAATTAAACCCCAGAATCATAGAATCAACCAGGTTGGAAGAGACCTCCAAGATCATCCAGTCCAACCTAGCACTCAGCTCTATCCAATCAACTAGAGCATGGCACTAAGTGCCTCATGCAGGCTTTTCTTCAACACCTCCAGGGATGGCAGCTCCACTACCTCCCTGGACAGCCTGTTCCAATGCCAATCACTCTCTCTGGGCAGAAATTCCTCCTAACATCCAGCCTAGACCTCCCCCAGCACAACTTGAGCCTGTGTCCCCTTGTTCTGTTGCTGGTTGCCTAGGAGAAGAGGCCAACTCCCACCTGGCTACAGCCCATCAAACAGTAGAAGCTTCCTAAATTTACTGCTGTATATATTGCAAGCTGCTCTCACAGCTCAGATTTGCCCTTATTGCACCATGCTGGAGAGCATACAGAATTTACTTGCTGTTTTTCCCAATTCAGTATGCAGACAGTGGTGCACAGCAGTATGCTGTATATTACCAAAGGAACCATGTCTCCTACAGAGAGGACTGTATATTATTTTTCAAGATGTATTACACAAACAGATAGGAACTGCAGCTATATAAAGCATCAGACGCCTGAGAAAAAAAAATGATACCCTAAGAACACTGCTTAGTAGACTAGTGACTCACTGCTGTTCTTTCTCAAACATAGAACAATCTGTGTTTCAACACTAACATGGAATGAGCTGTACAATTCCCACAAGAAAATATGAGTGACTGCAGACTAAGAGCTTAGACACTGGGTTACTATGAATAAACCTGAGGATTTTGCCTTAGATAAGGCATTAAAAGCAACAAAAAACCCCAACAAAACCCTCTACCAAGCGGCTAAGTATAATTAAATAAGAGTAGTCATATGCCATCTCTGAAGTCAACCAGGACACCTCATTATTTATAGTCAGTCCCAAAGGAAATGCCTCTATATGTCTTTTTTTGGTGTTAAACTGGAGCTCCTCATCAGCTGCAACACCCAAAGTCAGCCCTAGAGTAAGTACCACTTAAGCTTTGATTTGATATCTAAAGGTCTGTGGCAGCAATGCAGGCTGAAGATAACTCCTCCTACCACAACTGCCTGCAGCTGCTTAGACAAGTCAGCACAACTGTCCATGTGGCAGGATGGTGAAGCATTTCAAGCAGATTAATTCTGCAACACTATACATATGTTACAACAGATTTGTGTACATGTGTATGTGTGCACAGGGAGCTGCACACAAACACATTCACAGACAATAAAGCACATCAGTTCCCTGACCCAGTCCAATTGCAACCACATAACCAGCTGTTGCCAGTGCAACCATGAAGTTAGGGTCCAGTTTTGCTTTGCAAAGTCAGCAAATGAAATGGTGGCTGTACCTTCCCCACAGGCATTGCCACACCAATATTCTGGTATCAAATCGCAGCTCTGGACATAATCTCCTAACTATTCTACCTGCATTGTCCCCAGAAAGCAGTCAATATCAGAGTCTTTTATTACTCCTTCACCACTAGAATCAATGTGATGATATTCCAGCTATTCTGAGCCTGCAAATGAGCCCACCTGCAATGAGATTATTTTGAAGTTTAAGCATGCTAAAGTCTACACTCTCTTCTTGCCTTCTACATGCAGGCCTAAGAACTGATCTCTGAAACAGCCACTCAAAGGCAGATGCAAAAATACATTGAACAAAAAAATTAACCAGTGGCAAAAGCCACCAAATCCTTAAGCACAGCCGTGGTCTTCCAGCAGTTTGGGGTTTTGTGGAGGGACAGAGTGGAAGGGTCTCAGAACACAGACACCAATCATTTTCTGTTCCAGGAGGATTATTCATAAATTAGTTTGTTTCTTCTCTACCTTAAATGAAACTGCTTCAGTCTCTTTATGCCTAGCTATAGCATTTTAAATTCAGCTATGGATACACAGATAGCAGGGTTGGGCAACAGTATAAAAACAGGCAAGTGGAGTTAAGCAACTACATAGCCGTTTCCAGGAACATTTGTATTTCTGGGTTGTTGGGAAAGGATGAAGCAGCAACTCTTATTTAAGGACCTGATCAACACTCTTACAACCCTTCCCCCATCAAACAAATCATAGAATCATAGAATGGTTTAGGTTGGAAGGGACCTCAAGGATCATCCAGCTCCAACCCCCCACCATAGGCAGGGACACCTCCCACTAGAGCAGGCTGCTCAAGGCCTCATCCAGCCTGGCCTTAAACACCTCCAGGGAGGAAGCATCCACAACCTCCCTGGCAACCCGTTCCAGTGTCTCACCACCCTCACTGTAAAGAACTTCCTCCTAACATCCAGTCGGAATCTCCCCTCTGCCAGCTTAAACCCATTCCCCCTCGTCCTATGATTGCACACTTTTTGTTAGAGATCAAAATAAAGGTGATTACCAAAGTGAATGACCTTCAATATTCATCAACCCAAGGGAAAAATAATCATAAATGCCATTTCTGTAAAATAGACACTTACCTGGAAAAGTTCTTTAAAAGAAGGATGTACCATGGGGTTTGGAACAAAAGGCAAAGCATAGAAGGGAAGAAACTCTGTAGCCTGGCTCAGTGCAGCTCCTTTTGTTTCCAGGTATGCCTTAAAATGAGAAATCCTTTCCTCAAGTTCAGCTTTGTCCTAGGAAATAAATCAGCAGTATATTTATTTTAAAAACTGCCACTCTCAAGGCACTGTACAACTGGCAAACACAGAGACTTAAATATATTAGGTCTGAAACCTCAGAATATTAGGTATCTAAAAAGCAACTTTAATTTAAATAGAAATCATTAAATCTTGTTTTCAGCACTTAGAAAAGAAAATGTACACCAGTGTTGTTGCTTCTGTCATCTGAGTCCAGCAAGGGAGGGACAATTGCTCTTTGAAGGTGCATTGCTCCTGCCCACTTCAGGCTACATGTGTAAAGCAGAGTGACATTTCCATACACAGGGCAGAGAGGAAACACTTTAGATATGCTTTATTTCACTGTGCAGATCTGTAAGATCCACTTACACAGCACCAGGAAGAGGAGCTGGCACAAAGCACAGACCAAAAGCTCCTTAGAGGCTGGAAGACACACTACAGGCATCATCCAGATCTCCCTGTAGTAGCTGACAGGTGTAAAGCAGGAGATATTACACCCTGGGTGACTCCAAGGGGTTGGTTTAGATGACTTTCAGAGGTCCCTTCCAATCCAGACCATTCTGTGAAATACCTCTTCATGAGAGAAACTCCATTTGACAAAGACTTCATTTTATGACAGCCTGGAATTACAGCATTCACTGTAACACATCAAGATGGTTAAGATTCAGTTCTCCCACATTATCAGAAGTGTTTGTATTTCAACACACAGCTTCAGCACAAAACAGGTGTTTTAAGAGTCTCAACATGGGCTACAACGAGAGGTGTGAAAGTACCAACAGGCTGGTATTTTCTGAGTTAAAATGGAATCACAGAACATTATAGAGGTTGGAAGGGACCTTCAGAGATCATCGAGTCCAGCCCTCCCTGTCAAATACTTGAAGACCTCCAAGATACGGATACCTCCAACTTCCATCTCTGCCCTTCACAACAGAAAGAATCTGATTCAACTAAAATGCAGACTGTGGCCCAAAACCTAGATACGTATTCTGGGAATTCTTCTTACTAAACATTCCATCCTCATGCACAGTAAAGACCAATCAATGAAGTAAAACAAACCAATCAATCTGAAGTTTGAAGTGTGAATTAAACTTACAGGCTTCTCCACAGAGTGTTTCAAGAGGTAGGTGGCAAAGTGGATGTGAAGATAGAACTCCAGCTTCTGAGCAGCTGGTTCATTGTCACGAACTGAAGGTGAAATATGCTCCTCCCAGAGCTGGAAGAAAACTTTCTGCTCACCACTGTCAAATGCTACAAGCAGATCTTTCTGCAAAATGGAAAAGTATTCAGTGAAAACCCAAAACCAGGAGAGCTCCATTTATTCAACAGCAGGTTAGAGAACAAAGAACTCTCCACCTATCTTGAATATCTTTAAGAGCCTCAATCAACGACCACGACAAGAAGCAAAGCCTAAATTTTGAAGCATATTGATCTGGGGACCTGTTTTTACCACAAGGAAAAAATAAATGCCTATGGTGTGTGAAAATTAGTCCTATTAACATATGGCAAGATAAAAACCTAAAATACTGTGAACCAAAAACTAGCATCTCAGGTTCAAAAACACTAGAGCTCTGCAAAAAGCAACCCCAAACTTGAAGAGTAAACTGAACTGGGAGAGGACTGCTAGCAGACTTCTTAAAATAATTAAGAATCTGTTCAGACAATTTCACTGCTGCAACAAATTACACAGGGGTTACAGGCCTTGAACTGGTTTTAGCATTACTCAAAGTAAGTGGAAACGATGCATTACCTGAACAGGCAAAGCTTGTGAGTCTCTTGAAGAAACACCTGCTGGTTTGGGTAGTGTCTTCCCTTTTGTTTTACATTCTTTTGTAAATACTTTGACTGTTTCTTCAAATTCAGCAAAATCCAAATACTGTAAGACAAACCCACAAAGGAACATTCTTTTACAAAAAGATTATTAATGCCTAAATGAGTGAGCCATGAATTGTCAAAGTCCTTCAAAGTTTCTCTGCAGCAGGGGTCAAAACAAAAACTGCATAGCAACAAATTAAGAACTGGTACCTCACGTGGGAATCAAATACTGTCTCTCAACTGAATTTCCTTCCGCATCCTAGAGAATGCTACTGACAAATACTGATGCCCCTCAATTCTGCCAGTAATTTCATCCAACCAAAGAGAAGAAAAAAAAAGAACTAAAATCCAATAATGCTATACTTTGACTGAAGAAATGAATCCTTGCAAAGTGTGTTCTCAGAAGGCAGAATTCTTAAGTGCGACNGGTTAAAAAGCAAGGTGAAGCAGCCAAGCAAAAGGAGGGTGAGGTTAGAAAGCAAGATAGAGTCCAGCCAGCAGCCTCAGCTTCTCCTCAGCAGGCAAAGCTCCCCAGCGAAGAGAAGAAGCAAGTGAAGTAATCTTTGTTTTGCCTTTCTTCTTTACACATCCCAGCAAGACTGTGAGGGAAGTAGACCTCAACACTGTTTTCATTTTACAGCCTATCATCTAGTTCTTCTCACCAAAACATGCTAGCTAGGCTCAAACTAGCACACACCTCCACAGCAGCAGTTAGCTTTAATTTTAAGCCAAGTCACCCATCGGATGCTGTGCAAACCAAATTAACAACCAACTAATCAAGCACTGTTTTTCTGAGAAAGAGATGAACAGTCTAGCCTCCTCTTTTCACCTTGTACAGTCAGTATATTATACACAATTTTCTCCTTAGGAGTCTTAGTTACTGGTTGCTGAGGCATCACATTTCATTTGGAATGGGCTGCCCAGGGAGATGGTGGAATTGCCATCCCTGGAGATGTTGAAGAAGACTGAATGAGGCACTTAGTGCCATGGTTTAGTTGAGTGGACAGGGCTGGGTGCTAGGTTGGACTGGATGAGCTTGGAGGTCTCTTCCAACCTGGCTGATTCTATGATTCTATGACTTTGCAAACTTCATTTGGAGAGCTAGTTGCCAGAGAGAACAAAAATCGTCTACTCTCTTACTTTCTTCACTGCTAACATAATCATTACTACAATACTGTTTATGGACTTAAAACTTCTTTACCTGAGGTTTCTTAAACCTGTTTTTCAAGATCCACAGAAAGATTTAAGCTGTGCAGATCAGCATTATGAAGACTTTGGCCTGGGCTTTGTCAGCTCTTGGGCTTTACGTGCCTCTGTGATTTTATACACACATATATATGGAATCAGGAGGCAGCAAAGGAAAGTAATAATGATCTCACCATTCTCACAAGTTGGACTTGAGGCCCAAAGATGTCTGTGAATCTAATCAAGTTGGACTTGAGGCCCAAAAATGTCTGTGAATCTAATCAACTTAATGAAATGAAAGAATCGTTTGCAATTAACAATAAATAAGTCTAGACCGATTTTAAGTTTGAGTGCTGTCACTGAATGGATATTTAGCCCTTTGAAGTTACAAAGCACATCAGAAAACAACATGATTTCACACTATAGCAAACACTTGGCCAGGCAAATACCTCCAGAATTTAGGCCCTGGTTATAATGCCTGGCTCTGAACACAAGCATGAAATCTTGCCGTGCTCCTTTCAACAGAAAAAACAAAGGAAAGAAAAAGATAAAAAGAGACAAAACCAACCTCTCTCACTAGTTCGAGTAACTCAGCTTCATAAACTAGAACGTCACCCATCGCTAGGCGTTACTGGTACTTCGTATCGCAGATAAACCTAGAAAACCGTGCAGAAGGAGGGTGTCAGCAGGCAGCACAGCGGTTCGTACAGCCCCGCGCAGCCCTGCCCTGCACCACGCATCAGCCATCTCCAAACTAAACCGCATGAGGAAGATATCCCGCTCCCCCTGGAAGGCACCTACAAAGCAGTTCCGAGGCCGATTCCTGCTAGGCTGCGGGGTGCTCACGTCTGCTCCTCACATATCAACCCCACGGATGCAGCCTGCCGCCCTCCCACCCGCCTCCAGGCTGGGGCAATGAGGGGGCCTCCTCAGGGTCGACAACGTGTGGCCCTACCCACTCCTGAGCCAAACAGAGGGGAAGTTAGCAACAACCCCGGAGTGCCACCGGCACGGCCGCCGCATGGCCTACCTGGCCTGCGGCTCCGCGCCGCCGCCTCTCGTCGCCTTGGCAACTGCGGTCCCGCTCCGCGCCGGGTACCCTCCCGCTGCACGTGGCTCCGCTCAGCCAATCCTAGGCCGGGAACTGTGTACCACGTGACGGGATGGTGTTCCACCCTTCCTACGGGCAGCGCCGCCTGGAGGGCGGAGGTTGGAGCCGCAGCCCGTCGGCGCTGCGCTGTGGAGTCGTTCACCGGTTCCTGCTCGCTGGCGCAAGTTGAAG
The DNA here is from genome assembly GCA_013400475.1 of Tricholaema leucomelas. Taxonomy (NCBI): domain Eukaryota; kingdom Metazoa; phylum Chordata; class Aves; order Piciformes; family Lybiidae; genus Tricholaema lacrymosa; species Tricholaema leucomelas. Next base: position 562,085 of record WAAF01001099.1, on the reverse strand, counting down.
AGAGTTTGGGTCGAGTTCATTTGAAAAAGCTATCTGCTGTACGGTTTTGTAGCCCACTCCCACCCTGGGCAGGCCAGGAAAACTGTACACACCGCCATGTCTATGGGCTTGTCTGTAGGCCTGCAGTTATCAGATAGACAATCACATCATTTCTTAATCAGCCCAGCCACACTTGCTCCTGCCACCCCCCACTGCCCTCTCTGAGGGGATGGAAACGGGGAGAGTAATTCCCACCTCGGATAAAACAGCCAGTGGTCAAGGCCACCTGCTTCACTTACCTCACCACCTGGAAAGTTCCACTGAGAGAGAGCTTGGGCAATAAAAGCCAGAGTCTGACATATCATTACCTCAGGGACCAAAACAAACAGGAGGGCTGACCAAGCGCCTTGTCAAGGCCTTGTGCCAGTTTTAATTAACAATGGTGTTAATAAACCTGTTGCTATTAACACCACGTTTCTAGAACCCTCACTAAACCCAAAAGCTAACCTGAAGAGAGCCAATGGCATCCTGGCCTGGCTCAGGAGCAGTGTGGCCAGCAGGACGAGGGAGGTTATTCTGCCCCTGTGCTCAGCACTGCTCAGGCCACACCTTGAGTGCTGTGTCCAGTTCTGGGCTCCTCAATTCAAGAGAGATGTTGAGGTGCTGGAACGTGTCCAGAGAAGGGCAACAAAGCTGGTGAGGGGCCTGGAGCACAGCCCTGTCAGGAGAGGCTGAGGGAGCTGGGGGTGTGCAGCCTGCAGAAGAGGAGGCTCAGGGCAGAGCTCNTCTCTTCCAATCTGGTTGCTTCAATGATTCTGTGATTCAAGATGGCTCAGAGCCACTTCTCTCCACCATGACCATTTTCCAGCCAAGCCTTAACTTTCCAGGACCAGCGTGGGTGAGCGCAGCTCATGGTACTGCCTTTCCTTGGCTTTCTTCTGCTTATGCAATTGAAAAAAAAAACAAATTAAAGAAAAAGATAAGTTAAGGAAGAAGGGGGGAAAATTCCCACCCTTGAACATTCTGCCAGATCTAAAATTATCAGCCTGATAGGTGAAATGTTTGGAAAGAGTGAGGTGATGGAAAGCAGGGTTATGACAGATGGTGAGCAGGCACTAGTGCTCCAGCTATAACCCATGGGAGTTATTTTACTACTGCTTCATGGCCAGCCAGCAGTGGGTTGGTATTTGTGAACAAAATACTGAGGCAAACTCTTCCTGCTGCTTGCCATCTGCCCTTCTAACTTCTTAAAGTCATAAAATGTCTCTCTTAGAGGGTGATCCCCAGGTTTTGGAGTAGATCAGCTGCATCTGCCCTTCTTATTTGTAAAGGCAGGTGCACCGTCCTTTGTGTTCCCTCACCCCTGCTTTGCTTTGGTGGTGATTGGACACCATCCATGAAGAATGAGAGAGAGAGGAATTTTATACTCATTTTTTCCTTTTCTCATCTTCAGGATGATGTGCATCCAGCTGGCTTTCTCCTCTGAGCAGACAAACAGGACTGACATCATGCCCTGGGCAGGATGATGGGAAGAACTGTGTGGGAACTGAGCTTTGCTTTATCATAGTTTTATCTTCTTTTCTTCTCCCATTCTTGTAGAAGGCAGCAGGCAAGGCTGCTCTGCACACACTGCCCTGCACAGGCTCTGCCATGCTCCTTGGGTGCTTGGGCACAGATGTCTTGAACACCTACCTTGCATCAGGAAGATGCAAAGCTTGTGCTTCACTCTTGAAACCCTCCAGTGCCCTCTGTGTCTCTGGAGAACACTCATCATCAACTGGGGCACCACCCCAGCTCCAGCTTAGGTTTTTCTTAGGGCAGGATAGCGATCACCTTTGCCAGGAGCTGAGCATTCCTGTGGCTAGACCATCAGCTCTGCCAGCTGCAGGTTCCAGACTGGATCATAACCTGTTGCTTGATTAAGAAAGCAGAAAGCAACTCTCTGTGCCCAAGTGGAAGATTTTGCAGGAAGTGTCTTCTTGCAGTAGCCTTTCCGAGTGGTTGCATTAAAAATAAGAGCAAGTGGCCAAGAGAGGAACATTTTTCAAAGCTTAAATATCCTGCTATTTTTTTTGAGTCAGACTTCAGCTTTTAGTTGCCAAAAAATGATTTTGGGTTGGCTTTTCAATTAGTACTTTGAAGGGACATTTGGGCAGTAAATAAATATGAAGTCGTTTGAGTTTTCAGTTGGTGACACATCATTGTTAGGTGGCTGGGAGCACAGATTAGCTCCTACTGGGACCAGCTGGAGAGCAGAGATTTGGTTGGACCAACATCCTGCACCCATGCAGGGCACTTGCCCAGAGGTTCTGACTGCTCACTTAACAGATTACACAACAATACTTCCCAGGGCCCTCTCCAAGGAAAACCAAGGCAATGGAAGTGCTAAACCTCTCTGTTCTCCTCAGTATAAAGCTATCATACAGCTGCTCTGTATCGCTTGGATGGGGCTTGTTCAGTTGCTGCTGAGCCTTAAGTTTCACTTTTCCCCACCTCTTCTCAGAAGGATGTGGTCAGCCCACCACAGACTGTTTATTTGCAGACTTCTCTTCGGTAATTTCCTGTAACCAAAGTCCCTGACCAGGAGAGGCACAATGGAAACTTTGATTTTGTGCCATGGGATTCATGAAAGAGGCTACGGTGAACTTGGCTCTCCTTGAGAGCCTCTTGGCTTGCTCAGTGCAGAGCAGGGAGGGAGAAGGGGCTGGCTGGTGAGTCTCCACAAAGCTCCTTTCAGGTCTATTGCAAAATGGTGAAGGTGGCTTCCTGACACTTTTCAACCTAACATGGAAAGAGATGGAGCTTTCTTCTTCAAGAAGGACTCTGTGGATGAGGACAGGAACATCTAGTGCCTGCAGCTTCTTGCCCTGCAATGTCAACTCTCCATGTCTTTGGAGGTCTCTTCCGGAGAGTAGATGCTGCTTTCTCCAACTTCTGCAAAGAATTCTAAGCTGCTGCCACCACTCTGCTGTGGGCTTGCCAAAGTTCAGGCCAGGTTGCAGGAAGAAGCAAGTCATAGAGTCATAGAATCAACCAGGTTGGAAAAGACCTCCAAGATCATCCAGTCCAACCTAGCACCCAGCCCTGTCCAATCAACTAGATCATGGCACTAAGTACCTCATCCAGTCTTTTCTTCAACACCTCCAGCGATGGCAACTCCACCACCTCCCTGGGCAGCCCATTTCAATGCCAATCACTCTCTCTGTGAAGAGCTTCCTCCTAACATCTAGCCTAGACTTCCCCTGCCACAAGTCCTCCAACACTTTGCTCCTCTATCCTAATGAGATCAATCCATGGTACCTTTGCAGCTGTGGCAGAGATCACCCTTCAGAGACAGGGACAGTTGACAACCAGGAAAGACCAATTGCCTTTGAGGGGCTGGGAGTGCCTCTGCAGGGGATGAGAGCAGCTCAGTGATCCAGGCCCAAAGCAGACCTCAAATGGACTTTCTGGCATGTGCTCATGTAAGACCTGGGTCATTAAGCCCCCAGCCAAGGTGAACATCAATGCATGACAGGGCTTGGCTTGCAATAACATCTTTCCAGCCAAAAATTACAAGGGGCTGGGAGGTGTTCAAGAAAAGCCTGGATGAGGTGCTTAGTGCTATGGTCTGGTTGATTGGACAGGGCTGGCTGAGAGGTTGGACTGGATGATCTTGGAGGTCTCTTCCAACCTGGATGATTCTATGATTCTGTGTTTGTGTTCTGGCTTTTATGCATCTCAGCAAGCCTATGAGTGAGGCAGACATCACCATCATTTTCTTTTCACAGCCTACAATCTAATTTTTCTCACTCAGTTACTCCATTTAGCCTCAAACTGGCACACTGCTAGAGAAGAAAGCGGCAGGTTTCACCTCTGAATGAGCCTGTGAATGCTGCTGTCCACTTCAGGTGTTCCCAGCAGATTGTTTTCAGCTGCTCCTCGTTCATCCCTGAACCCCAGATTTCATGCTTAAGCTAAAAATAATCACCTCTGTGTGAAATTAAAGTAAACAGAGAATATGCCCAGCCCTGCAGGACCCATCTCAGCTTCCCCTCTGTGAGGATACTCACAAAAAGTTAATCCATCTTGGGGCCCATTGACACAGAATGGAAAGAAACAATTAGAGTGGGAGAGCCAACCTAAAGTGGAGAACAAAGACACTGCACCAATATTTCAGTTCTTTTTCCTTCGCTCTGAAGGGGAAAAAATGACTCCATGCTTCATCCTTTGCAGGTTATCTTTGGATGAACAATGTCTCCATAATTTCTGCTGGCAATTAACCTTGCCTGCACAGCAATTCTTCCCTGGGTCACCAGAGCAGCTATTTTTACACTTGGCCAGAGATGCTGTTGCCACCAAATGACTTGGCCAACCCTGTGCCAAGGCAGTGGGCAGAGGGCAGCGAGGTGTTCCCCCACGCACCCTGCCCCACTTGCCAGGACCTGCTTCATTTGGACCCTCATGGCATAGAGCCTCCACTGCCCATTTTCTGCATGTGCTTTGCAAATGCAAGGAAGATAAACCAGACCTATGTGTTGCTTAAACACACAGATGACACAAAGGTGGCAGGCAGCAGGGTCCATCAGACCCTGCAGAGTGCACAGGATTGGGATGTCTGGGGTGGTGGTCTCCAGGATCTTTGCTAAGCTCATCTCCAGAGGACTTGGTCAGAAACAGGATCTGCCTTTAGTGCCCCCTCTGCAGCATGTGGGTAACACTGATTCCCCTATGCTCTGCAAGAGACACTGATGGCTCATAGTACATTGCTGTACTTTCGAGCAAAACCCCAGAGCTGTAACTGTGCAGCCAATGCCATCAGCTGGAGGACAGACCTCAAAACAAAACTTCACACCTGGGCTGCTGCCAGCTGAGCCATTTGCCTATGCACGGCAGGATTTCAGAGGCCATATCAAGCTGAACTAGAGCCCAGTAGCAGGGGCAGCTTCTCCTTCTAAGGCAGAGTGCAGGCCACCAGTCCCACTAGTGCTGCAGAATCATGTTGAACTGGGTCTGACAAAACTACCTATCTTCACTGAGGGATCTAAGAGCCTCCTCTGATGTGAAGCCACTCTGGGGAAAGATCAGCACCCTTGGGTGAAGGCCTTTGGACTAGTTCCATCAGAGGTTGCAAGCAAACACCACGAACTTTGCATGGTCCTGCCACGTCCATGCTCCCCCAGCTTCCTCTTCCTGCTGCTACTGCAGGGTTATTGTGGGCCTGAAGCTGGGCTGAAAACCCAACCCATCACCAACACCAAAAGCAGCAGGCAGGAGAAGAGTCCAGGGCAGGGTGGGGTATTGTGAGGGCAAGGATAGGGGACACTCCAGCTTTCAGAATGCAGGGAGATAAATGGCCAACATCATCACCATTATCAGTGCCGCCCATCCTTTGTGTTACACAGCAAGGAGGAAGAGCTTTGACTGACTCTGAAAGGAAGAGGAGAGATAGGGAGTGTGACACTGCTGTGACAGGGAGATGAAGAGACCTACTGAGGGACCAGCAGGGCAGAGGAGCAATGCCAGGGGGCTATTGCTCCCCCCACCTCGAAGACCTGAGAGCTTTACCTCCAACATCTCCATCCCCACTTCAGTACCCAGTGCAGTGACAAACAGGGCCTTGTACCCAAGTTAATGAGTGGAAAGAGGAGACCAAAGATACGTCCAGGCCCTTCTGGAGGGACTCTGGGACCTGTCAGATACAGCATGCTTTTGAAGTGATTTATTTCTCACCAGGGTTAAGGGGGCATGAGACCCATTAGTTAGGAGAGACAGAAGTGTGCTTCCCGTCACCTCGGCCTCTCCCTCCAGCAAACCCAGGAGCATTAGATCCAATTAGCCCCTGGCAAACACCCCAGGGGTGGGTCCCTCCATGCCATCCCCAGACATCCCCAGGAGAGCAGCACTTCCTAAGAAATCAGCTTCAGGGAGGCACTGTGGCTAAATGACTATTTAAAGCAGCATCAAAGCTTTCTGGGCTCCTGCCACTCCTCCAAACCGGAGATCAGAAAGCTGGTGATGGTCTCTGCCCTCCAAGCACAGCATTGAGTTGGTCTCAGTTACTGGCCTCAGCTGGTCACCAGGGCAGCTAGCCAGATGCCTTAGCATGGGGACATGATCCAGCCCAAAAGGCTTTCCAGAGCCTTCTCAGAGGTTTCTAGCACCTTTCTAGAAGATTCCTGGAGGTTTCCTGGTCACTCCTGGGAAGCTTTTCTAGTCTGTCTGGGTTTTCTGCTCTATCTCCAGAACTTGCACTTCCCTGGGGCTGTTACACCCTCTTTGCATGTTTGTTTTTGGCTTAGGTGTTTTTTGTTTGGGGGGGTTTGTTTTGGGTTTTGTATTTTGTGGGGGGTTGGTTGGTTGTTTTTACAGCACAGTCTGGCCTTTTCTAAATTCACCAAGTGGCACCTTGGCAGTTGAGCAAAGCTCAGCACCTCAGCCAAGCACCTTACACCACCTCCGGTGGACACAGAGCAGCATCCTCAGCAACTTGATTAGTAAATGGAAGGAGGTGTCGCTGCCCATGGCAGGGGGTTGGAGCTGGATGATCCTTGAGGTCCCTTCCAACCTAAACCATTCTATGATTCTATGAATGTGCAGAGGCAAGAAAAAACAATTGTATATAGGGGATCAGCCTGTAGCCAGGACACATTGTCCCAGGCTCACAAAAATGACCCCTGGGAGACCTTCTTGTCCTTGTGCTGTTTGCGGTCTTTTAAGTAGCACCCCTGGAGTGAGACCCACCTGAGTCAGGTGAATGTCTTATCAAGGCACAGGACCAGTATCCTCCCAAAGCTGTGATATGGGTAGAAGAGGTTTATGGGAAGCTGGGCAGTGCGTGGGTGCTCTGCAACAAACTCTGATGGCAGAGCTCCACTGGGAAAGCCTCCAAAGGGAACCCCATCTGCTGACACCAAATGCATGACCAAACGACGAGCCATTCATTAGCCATTCATTACATGCACAGCCTTATCTCCAGAGAGATAAACAGGCTGAAACCCCTGGAAGCCACTTACTGTGCATGCTCCAGCCAAGGACACTTGTCAGTCATCAGCCCTCTGGCCAAGGGTGGGTTTGCACTTGCTAGCAAAGTCGCTCTTCGTGGTTGCTCTGTCAGAGAAGCAGCATGTCCTCCCTCAAGCATCATCCCACCAAGCTGCCCCTTCCTGCTCCCTGCTCAGCTCACACACTCAGCTTTGTAGAGTGGCCATCACCTTTTTTACTTCACTCTTTGCTTTGCTCTTTAACTGGCAGCCACATCTATCAACATTCCTTCAGCTCCTCTGCTCCACTGCCCTCAACTCCTCTCCCAAGCAGGAAAACATGGAGCAGCTGTGCGGGAAAGTCAAGACAGCAGGCACTTTTTGGAGTGCATTCCAAGCCAAATAGTTCCCATGTACACAGTGCAGAAAAAAACCAGGGAACTTCAGAGCTGGTGAAACAAGGACAGGCCAGTTCCCAGATGTCCCTCCTGGTGTCCCCAGCCTGGCACACATGGCACACAGCCACCAAAAGCTCCTCTACAAATCTGACTGCCCCAGTGTAACCTTAACCACGTGGCCTCAGAGCAGCAGCTCAGACATCATTTTGGGGCTGAGGTTTTTACATTTCCTTGTGCCAAGGGAGCTCCGGGAAGCATCAATGCACAAGAAAATCATTTAGCACAAGAATCGAGTCTCCCTGATGGTGCTGCAGGCAGTACATGGCTCAGTGGGAACTGCTCTGTGTGCACAGATTTACACAGCCACGCTGAACACCAAACCTGTAGCGAGTGCCAGGAATGTATTGGCTACCCTAAAAGGTCTGTTTTAGCATGAAAGACCTGGCAAAAGGTCCTGTCCACAGCTTGCCAAGGCACCAATATGGGACTTCAGGTCCTTCTGAGCCAGCTAATCTCAGCATTTCCACTCAGATGCCAGAAATCTCCCAGCAATTGCTGGCTGTCCAGCAGCTTGCTGGATTAACAGCAAATGAGGTTTTTTTAATCCCCTCAATGTCCTCCCCACTCTGTACAGGATTTTGGAAGATGGCACAAGGCATTACTAATGAATCACCTAAAAAGTACCACATACCAGACTGGTTGGCATCAGCAGGTGCAGGAGTAAGGCATACAGGTTCCCCTTGCAAAGGGAAGGGTTTAGAGCACTCACACAACAGATGTCTGTTCAGCTTCTTGTTGTTTTTGCAGCACAGTACCAGGTTCCACTTCAAATGACCATGGGATCAGTGATTCTCTTTCCAGCTTTACTGACAGGAATATTGTCTGCAGTCATCTCAGATTCATTCTTGGCTCTGCTCTGTAGGAGAACATTTGGAGCATGCTGAGAACTGCAAGCCCCGACCAGCACCCTTACTGAGACAGCATTTCAACTTCAGGGACTTCTGACTGAAGCCTAGGACTCAGAATTGGCTTTCAGTCACATACCTCTGCTCTGCATTGCTTAAGCTTTGCCGAGACCTAAGGCAGACTTTTCTATTCCTATAGTAACATCTACCAAAATAAACCATCTGCTGGGAGAGCTCCCAGGCGCTGCATGCAAGATTGTTACCGATGCACATGAGCTTGCGGTATGTTCACATGGAGCAAAACATTCCCAACATGTATACAACCCCAACCTTATTCCCTTTAAGTGCTCTTTCAAGTGAGCAGTCTCTGGCTTGCTAGTGACACACCCTTTGAAACGTTACAGCCCAATAGGTAAAGGGCCAGCCAGACAGCAAATCAGGGTCCAGCAGCATTCCTTCCTTCTGACTGCTGCTCATTCCATCCATGACTGCAAATCCTTCCTTAGCTAATGATGCACATCAGCATAACAACCTGCATGTCTGGATTCACCCCATCTAGGCCAGTGATGCATTGCTAGTTGCCTGTTCACATCAGCTGTGCTCATGTTTAGTGAAAGCACACAGGGGAAAAAAGGGATTCTCTAAAACAAAGAGAATCATGCTCCCCACTTCCCCTTTGCTAACACCCAGAGCCCTTCTGTCAGCCCAGCACAGTCACACAAATACCAGGATGAGCAAAGGGAAAGATCAGTGCAAAGTCATTATCAGAGGTCATTTGGAAGCAGACATCATCTGGACAGTAGCTGGCAAGAAAAGACTTGGCTTTTTTGTACAATCAGTGCTACAGCTGGGCCAGGCTGGAGTTGCTGACCTTGCCCAGCCTAAAGAAGTGCTAGAGAAAGCAGAAATGTGCACAGAACCCAAAGGCGCTACACAGGAGCTGAGTCAGTCAGGCTTTGTTGGAAGGAAGATGCACAACTTGGGCCTAGTGTTTGGGTGAGCAGAAAAGAGGTTTGTTAAGTTTTCTTTTCTTTTTTTTTCTGTTAAAGCAGCAAGTTCTCTGTGAAGAGTTTTTAATATATTTATTTGAAAACAAGGTTTTGTGAAAGAGTACACTAAATAGCATATATCTGTTCTTCAGCCATAAAACACAGACTATCAGCTTTAGCTCAGCACAGATTGGGGCTGCATGCACTGAACGGCAGATCTCCATAGGAAGGTCTTCATGTCTGTCTTTCTGATATCGAGCACAGTGTCTTCTTTAGGGGACATGATCCTGGAGAAGGGGGAGAGAGAAATAAATTTAACTAAGGCTTCTTGTGGTAGGCCCCACAAACTCACCAGAGCCTTCCACCAACACAGCGTTTACAATTTTTAGCAAGGAGTTTGTTTTTCCTGCCCCTCCACCAATTCAAGTGCACAACCTTTGCTCTTGGGAGCACTGGGACATGCCAGCCCATATTTGGAAATAAAGCAGCTGAGTTCCTGCCTCTCAGTGAGAAACTTGCACATCAGTTCAGGCACTTCAATCAAGGAACCTGAGAACCGCACCAGTCGCTGCCTGGAACAGATCTACAAGCATCATTATGCTGGACTCAGAGAGCACCACAGAGCCCTGACTGAAGTGCCTTTAAATTCTGCTAAAAACTGCTGCACAGACAAGACAGCCCCAGAAAGCAGAGTAGTAGCTCTCCTTCAGCCAGTCCTGCCACACTGAGGTCAAGTAGATAACAGCTTTGTTAAATAAACCACTTGGCCCTCTGGAAGCTTTCGTGAGCTCATTACTCCCACTTCAGCTATTGCCTGTGACCCCACACACACTGCTGTAACTGCCCAGCAAAAGGCTCTACTCGAAAGAGTAGCCAAGCCTGCAAGATTAGAGACCACATATACTGCCACTGGGTCAGGCCTGATCCAGAATAATGGACTTCTCTTTCACTGCTGTCAAACTCTGCAGATTAGGACAGAGCATGTTTCTAAATCTGGTTCAGAAGCCATCAAAAGCTAAAACAAGACCACTTTAATTAATCCAAAGAGGTTTTTCCTTCACTGTAATTAGTAAAGGTGACTATGCACACTACATTGTACCTCAAGACTTAATCATCAATGTACTCGAAGGGCTCTGGTGGTTCAGGTTCCTGCTCCTCTTCCTCGATCTTTGGACCATGGGCTGCCACAGGTTCAACCAGCTCCTCCATATCCTCACTGGTGTCCTTCAGAATGATGATTCCTCCAATGGAAAGCTGCAAGACAAATGCAATGAGCATTAGAGCTGCTTCCCTCTGCCTCATGGTGGAATCTTTGTGGCCACAGTATTTATTTTGGCCACATGAGACATCTCAGAAGAAAAAAAGTTTGAGTGAGCAAAAATCTGAAGTTCACCTGGATTCCTGCATCCCTGCCTGGTAAAGGGGATGGAACAGACAGAGCCTGTCTGTGTTACCTTCTGGATTTCCACTAAGTCTCAGTTTGATAGAAAATGACATCTGGATTCACAGCTTTACCCCAGTCTGAGGCTTTCCACGTGAAAACTAATTGAACCATAACTGCTTTATAAGGCTCATCTTTTCAGGGTCACAAAGTGGAGCCTCTCCATGTAGCCACCTCCCAGGAGGCTATCTGAAACAGAGACTAATCTGATCACCAGCTTCAACCGACCAAGGAAGGCTATTAGGGAATTAATTACAAAGTTCACAATCAAACACCCTGGCAGGCTGAAGCAAATCTGTGAGTCTCCAGGACTAAAACGCAAGGTGCAAAGAGGCAGTGCTGTGTCATGCCTGGCTGGGATCAGAGCTTTGACCACATCAGGATTCCAGGCTATAAACAGCATATCAAAGAGGCCTTTTACTCTGGCATTCTCCAAAGCACAGCAGCTGCATTTTGAAAGCCTCTTTGGTTACACACCTTAATCTCATCAAAAACCTGCACTGTTCTGTTGTCTTCAAAACCTGCTTATGGGGGTTTAAGGCAGGAAACTGCACTCCCCTCACCAAGGATTTGGCTTCCTTTGCAACTGAAGCAAACAGCTACACATGTCCACATTTCAGCTGCGTGAGTGGACACTTACTGGATCACATAGCTGATCTTCCCAATCCAAACACCAGCTGGGTCACCTCCTCTTTTTAAAGAGCAGACATTAAAAATAAAAGTCATAGCTTTGCTAAAGCAGATCTTTCAAAAAGGGACAACACATAGAGAATTCCAATGTGCTGATGGAATGCCAGGAAATCCGTTTATTAAAAACATGACTGTTTTCCTGGAAACAATATTCCTTCTTTTGAACACCATTTTCCCCATGCATGATCTTGCAAAAGGGACAAGTGGAAGGTTTTATCTCTTGAACAAAAATAAAGGCCAGAAGAACTTGACTCTTGTGATTTAGAAGTCAGGGGCAAGCTTATTAGCTTTGCAATGTATCTGAGCATCTCACAGAAAAGTCACCCTTGAGCTTAATGCTAAAAGATCTCTTTTGTCCTCCATCTGACAATCACTTATCTTTTATCTTTGTTAACAGCAGATGAAGGCACTTTTCTAAGGTCAGCTGTACCTGAATAGGCAACCTGCTTAATGAAAAAACCCTCTTCATTCAGGTATAAATCCCTCTGCAGGATAATAAAGCCCCAGTACAAGTCCTCATGTATTTTACTGCTTTGACAATGAGCCTGGACAACTTCTAAGCCCTTCGTCAAGATTATGGATCAAGTCTTTATGTCCCTAGTGATGCCTTTAATACAAAGGCTATGCCTGTTGGGTTTCCACACTGCAGTGTTTGATGTCATATAGAAGAAGGAAGGAGAATAAGGCAGCATTAGCATGGTGGAAAGGTCTGCAGCAGCTCTGGCTTTCCCTCACCTACATGTGATCCTTTGGAGAGACAGTAAAAAAACCAATATGACAAGAGTGACGTTGCACACCTCTAAAAGGTGATGCACTGACTGTGAGCGATGTTCTCGGGCACACACAGAACATCTGGGTCCTTATGCACAAACCCAGCACTGGGAACACTCTGTCAGGCACATGGACAAGGTGACACTTACTGGTTTGAAAGGCTGATATCGGCAGCTCTCTGTCATAGTGAGAACTTTGAGCTGCGCAGGCATGACTCTGGCTGGGTTGTCCAGAAGCTGGAAGTTGGGTTCAGGCTCTTTTTTCTTTTCTTTTTCATCCTTCTTTTCAGTCTCATCCTGTGGAGGGGAAGAAGAACATCAACAGGATTTTAATTCTGATCTCTAGCTCTGTCACAGTTCAGGAGGACAAAGTACAGCCAGGCAGCTATCCTAAAGAGTGGTGGGAAACCATTCTGCTGAAGAGCAAGCTAACTTGCATCTATCAGCTGGCATAGGCAATGTTGGTGTGGATCTAATGGCTGTCATCAGGGCAATGCCTCACGTTCAAGTGCAGGTGAAAATAAGTTCAATGAGAGGTGGCAGTGGAACACTTTACCTCTAGTTTCCTTTCCTAATCCTTTTTCTGAAAACTCACCACTTTTTGTTTACAACTGAAGAGTCTTTAATATTGTTATTGAGCACACGAAAATTACTAAGAGCTGCCCTTGTATTTTCACAGCTGTAAAAAGCTGCCACTGACATTTCACACCCACCAAAATGACTCGACCTCAGTGACTCTCTTGGGAATTGCACTTAAGCCCTCCTTCACCAATGACTCAGCAGCTGAAGGCAAAGGCTCAGAAGGAAAACCACAGCATCTTTTACATACTTAAGAACATAGGTCATGCTCTCCCTCTTGCTTGGCAACATCTGAGCTGCAAACAAAGAAGATTGCAGACAACATGGAAGCCCCCAATAGGAATTGAACGTGTCCAGAGAAGGGCAATGAGGCTGGTGAGAGACCTCGAGCACAAGCCCTACGAGGAGAGGCTGAGGGAGCTGGGATTGTTTAGCTTGGAGAAGAGGAGGCTCAGGGGAGACCTTATTGCTGTCTACAACTACCTGAGGGGTGGTTGTAGCCAGGAGGAGGTTGCTCTCTTCTCTCAGGCAGCCAGCACCAGAACGAGAGGACACAGCCTCAAGCTACGCCAGGGGAAATTTAGGCTTGAGGTGAGGAGAAAGTTCTTCACTGAGAGAGTCATTGGCTACTGGAATGGGCTGCCCAGGGAGGTGGTGGAGTCGCCGTCCCTGGAGCTGTTCAAGGCAGGATTGGACGTGGCACTTGGTGCCATGGTCTAGCCTTGAGCTCTGTGGTAACAGCTTGGACTTGATGATCTATGAGGTCTCTTCCAACCATGGTGATACTGTGAGACTGAATTGATCAGGAAAACACCACCAAATGCATGGCACACCCTGTAACAGCACTTGGGACTTCTCTAGCACAGCCATTGCTTGTCATTGTGCAGGTCTCCTGGAAGCTATGCATTACTAGCCATAAACCAGGAAAGCAATATACCTCAAAAACATCAAGACAATGGCAATACACTCGACTAAAACACAGCAGGTGGCAGCAAGCTCCCTTCTTACTATCCTTGTTTTTCTGCTTGAATCGGCCAAGAAAACTTTTCAGACATCTGGAGCAGACACACAGAGACACAACACATGAATGTTTCCTAATATATTGCTTTCTCTCTATGCCTGTACTTAGAGCGTAACTTGTAGCAATTTTGGAAGAAACAAGCACCTGTTCAGTACATTTTGCTTAGTATACAGAGTTGTGTGAATAATGCAAAGAAAAGGCAATGTTTGGTGACAAGGAAACCTTGATAAAGGAGTAAAAAGACAAAAAGAGAAAGTCATTCTACATTGAGTGCATGAAATGATTCCTCTTCTGGGCCTACAACATGGCTACTCCTAAGTAGCATCTCAGATGGCCCAGAAGGCTAGTGGCTAGAGGCTTATGTCCTCAGAAGGAAAGTGTGGTGCACCCCTGGGGCACACAGCAGGTGGGGACGAGAGCCCCGAGGCAGCATATAGTGCCTAACTGAACCGCAGAAGGTTATTTTATACACACATCCTGATTTTGCACTGCATTCCTTTCACATACCATTTGTGTACTTCCTTTTAAAACTGAAGAGACCAAAGAATCTGTGACTGTGCTGCTTTTCTCACACAGATGTTAAAGTAAAATCAGAAAGGTTTCTACTGAGTTTGTCAGCATAACTCATTTTCAGCTTACAGTTGCTTTTGGCATATTTGCATCTGTTAGCAGAGCACACAAGGAAGGGTTCTTTGTCAGCAAGAGTTCTAGCTGCCAAATGTTTTCCAAATTAGACCATCAAGAATTCATCATTCAGCCATTTCTCTGTCCCTCAACTTGCTCCAGGATGACATTTTTCACAAATGAGGATGACAAGTTTCAGTGTCAGGTCTGTGAGCTGGAGGAAATCATTAGAGGACCAAAGTAATCACCATAGCTACTGAGCAACATATGGATCCTGTGCCCAAAGCTCAGCTAGTCCTGAGGTGTGTCTGAATAAACGTTTGGCATTTTGATAGATGGGCAAAGCACACAAGAAATTGCTGCCAAAAAGGTGAACGTTTCAGAATGGGGGGTTAAGCATGTGCAAAACTAGAAAAATAAAACTCTTCAGTGCTCTTAACTGAACGAGACAGCATCAAACAAATGTTGTTTGTAAAAGGTCAGAAGTACCAAGGACAAGAAATCATTAAAGCTTTTTCCACATTAATATAAAAAGTAGAGGGATAAGAGATAAAATTCCTGTGGTCTAGGAACAGCAGGCAATGAAATAATGCACAAAAGGTTCATGCAGTTAAGGGCACATAAATTTGTCAAAACAAGCTTCTGCCCTTAAGGAAGTCAGTTACCTAACAATATTGAGAAAGATTTATTTCTCAGAAAGAATAGATTCATAAATCACACCACTTCTTGTCTTTAACAGCATGCACACACACAGAGGAAAGCTGCTAACCAGGGTATGCAGGACACCGAAACCTGAGCTAATGCTTTGCTCAGAGCTCACAAAGATAGTAGGGGTGGACTGCCTGAAGCGGGTGGCAGCTTTCATGACACTCCTTCCACATTCTAAGAGAAGGAAGAAGACATTTAAGTTTCAATGTTTACACCCACCACTTCCATCTTTTCCTCCTCCTTCTTCTCTTTCTCCTTCTCCTTTTCCTTCTTCTTGGCTTTTGCAGTGATGGACAGCACGGCAGTGGAAACCTGGGTATGTCAACAGAAGAGGCAATCAGCGTGACCCAACACTGTATGCTGTGCTTCAGACCCTCAGGCAGGGGAACAAAGGAAAATCAGTGCTAGGTCAGTTCTCAGTGCAGGTGTCAATAACAGCAATTCCATTTCCTAACCCCTGCCCTGTTTAAAAGACACATACATCACTGTCAAAGCAAATAAATGGGACACAAAAAAATGCCATGAATGCAAACTGGGCACAGCCACACACTCAAAGGGAGATTGCCCAATTTAGAGATTAGTTATCATTGCCTTGGCCTCTCTATGAGAGGTTTCTTGATTTATTTTTAACAGAGCAACAAATGGGATTCTTGTTACAGGAAAACCCATTGCTGGAGTCTCTAAGGTAAAGAAACACATACAGAGGTACTCTTGAGAATGACCTAAAGCTCTTCCACCATTCCAGTGGTTCTCATCAATCTAAAGAAGTGGATAAGCAAAATGCCCTATGGAGGAGCCCACAGGAAGCTTTGGCACTCCTGAGCCAGGAAGTACCCAGAAGTAACACTCAAATATAGAAATTAATAGAATCATTGAATGTTTTAGGTTGGAAGGGACCTCAAGGATCATCCAGTTCCAATCTCTTGCTGTAGGCAGGGACACCTCCCGCTAGAACAGGTTGCTCAAGGCCTCATTCAGCACATCTCCCTTCCAGTGAGCACTTCTCTCTACTCACAGCAACTCTGTAAGGCTTCCTGAGAGGAACAGGCAGCAACCACATTTGTCACGTAACTCACGAGGGAAAGGATTCATCCAATTCCCATCTTATTCCAAAGACAAGAAGGCAGCTATGAGCAGTGAGCTTTGCCTTTCATCAGAGTTCATCTCTGGGTTCCTTGGTGGCCTGGAAATCTGCCCTGCCGAGTATTCAATTTTGGTAAGCTCTTTTAGCAGTTTTCACGCCATGCGATTCATCGGCACAACATGCCTGAGGTCTCCACTGCTGCAACTGCTCCTTAAGGGCTGCTCTGCCTGATGCTGTGGCCTGCTCAACAGCTTTCACCATCCTGTGCCAGCAGACAAATTGCTTCCTCTATTGTCCTGCTTGTCATCCCACAGGGTCTCATCTCTTCCTTTTCAATACCTAAGACATACTCAGTTCCACACTTACCTTTGTGCAACTGATAGGCTTGACAGCTATTATTTCAGCACATGGGTCCATTGCCCTGAGACCAGGTACATTTCTGTCCTTCCATATGGGATTATTTGAGAAGCATCTCAACTAATATTCTCAAAGTTTGTATTACAGTAGCATTTTGGAGCCCACATTACGGATGAGGACCCTGCTGTGGTAGGTGCTTGACAGATGATGCACACACAGAAATTGGTATGGCATGGAAAGCAGATTTTTTTATGTAATGCTTCTGCCAGACTGCTGGAGATAAGGGAGATTCCAGCAACTCAGTAGCACAGCACTTGTATACTGTGGTCTGCACAGCAGGAAAAAGTAGCTAGAATTCTGTCTCAGAGACAACAGTGCCTGTCAGTTTTCCTTTTGCTCTTCAGATTCCCTGTGCCAGCAAAGTCAATATTTATCCTAGAAGGGAGAATGGTTTATAGCCTTTATAACACTAAAAGTGAATCCAAATACCTTTTCTTTCTCCTTTTCCTTTGGTACCTCAAGAGGTGGGGGATAGGCAAACGTGGACGGCTTACAGTTGGACTTGTACTGGACTTTTGGCATCTAAGACAAACAGTTAAAAAAATTGCTAGAGATGAGAAAAGCTGAAGAAAAAAAATATCCACAGCAGAATAATTACTTTAGCTTCATTTTCCTTCCAGCAGAGACAAACACAGATCCTCTAAAGAATACAAGCTTCCCCTTCGCTCCCTCCGGAAGCTGCGAAGCTGTTATCAGTGGCAACAGTTCAGCTAGAACAATGTTATTTAATTATTCTATAATTCAACTCTGGCAAGCTCTCCTAGCCATCTCCATACACCCCACACTATTCACACCATGATTTGTTGCCATTGTTTCGAAGCTTCTGTGGTTTTGATGTTGCTGCTGTGGCCTGCTTCTATTAACACAAAATTGGTTTAGGAGCTAAGTGAAGATCTGCTCTGTCAATACACGCTAAGGCAAAACAAGCACTGCCTGACATTCACTTCTTGTGGGTTACCAAAGGCACATCATTTCTTACTCTCAGCTACTCAAAGCAAGGGCAGAAAGCATCTTGGGACAGCCAATCCAAACTCTTAACTAAATCAATTTCTGCAGTATCTCAACTCTCTTCCTTTATGACACATCATGGAACAACAATAGAACAGGCTCTGCTCTGAGGAAGCAAGGTGGGTGTGGCGCAGCCCGTAACACACATCCAGCCTGTAGCTGTCTTTAGTACACAAGCCAAGTTATACTACAAAACTTCACCTACTCTAAGGGGTGGGAAGAGGGAGTCAAAATGGCAGTACAGCCATAAAGGTGGTGAGCCTATCACCACCAGAGAATTGTAGAGACAAATAGCAATGCAGCCTCTGTGAAGTAGTCAGGACAGAGAGGGGAGATGAAAAAAAAACCACCCAACCCACAAGGGCATTTTTTCATGCAAACTTGTCTCTCTAGCAGCAAGGATTTTGAGCTTTGTGTAGACTGACTCAATGCTCAGCTTCAGACAGGTGGAAAAAAGCAACCTAAATTTTGGTCCAGGGGCTGAAATCCAGCAAGCAGTCTCAGGCCCACAGAAGGTCTCTGAGAGCAGTTCAGCCCTATGCATGCTCTATGTGTTGCAAAATCAGCCTGTGGCAATGACAGGAGGGGGCTGCACATCTCCACACTTCCCCTGCCACATTCAGAAACCCTCTTGTGGAAATTACTGTCTGGGTTTTCCAGCACAGGAGATCCAGTGTGGTACACAGCCTGCAGGGACCATACCACAGCTGATCAGCTGGCAGAACAGATGCATAAGGCAAGTGCAGTACCCGAGACTGCTTGGTTTAATGTTTATTCCCCAAGGAATCCAAACAAATCCCATTTTCCCACTGCTAGCTTTCCTAGGGGAGAGCATCACATAATTTATTTGAGAGGGCAGAGGGGCAACACTATATTTTTTGTAAATAACCTTGACCTTATGGAGTGATAATGGGATGGTTTCTGCCTACATACACTGACTAGAGTTCCTTTATTTGTAAGCTGCTTTGAAGTGAAGGGGTCAAAGTCTGCTCTCTACATTTTTCATGTCCTTATTCCCACCACCAGCTCTGCTATTTAAGCCTGCTCTTCAGATTTCTTCCAGTTAGTGCCTTTTCTGGCACAAACAAGCTGGACACATGCAAAGAAACCCAAGCAATCCCTGCACGCCCCTCCCAGACCGCTCAAGTCTTGAAAGCAGCTACCAGCACCTCCTCTCCTCTCTGCACATTACGTACCTTAAGATCCTTGTTAAGGCCAATGACGCAGGTGGGGGTGAAAGCCAGCGACAAGAAGTGTGACAGGGGGAACCAGAACCAGAACTGGGTGAAGACCAGAACCCCCACCACAGATGGCATGTGAGTGTGGCCTGTTCTCGACTGCAGCGAAATAGTTACGTTGTGACCCCCTGTAAGGAATCATAAACAAGTTACTGAATACGCTCCTGGGCGCTCCACAGAGACATCCAAATGATGCACCTCTAGAAGAGCTGCTGTGAACTGGGCTACACAGCACAAGCCAGGCCACATTGCTGACAGCTTCCTCCTCTGAAACACACCTCTCTCCTTCGCTGTGATCTCAGCTTGCACAGTAAAACAGAGGGGTAGTACAACAACCAAACTGCTCTGCTAGGTATTACCCAAACAGTCAGTGAACACAGCCCTTCCACGCTCATTTTGCCAGGATATAGGTTAAACACAAGTAGGAGGCAGCAAGAAAGGGAGGAAACAGTCCTTAGCCACAAAGAGTTTTAAAACACAGCATAGAGGCGATCCACAGGACAAAACTCAGAAGCAGCACTTATAAAGCAATGCATACAGAGACTTCTTTCTGTGGCTGCCTCCCTGAACTGTCAGTTATTCAGAAGATATATGCCTAGGTTTTATCCTACACCATCTCAGCAGAAAAAAATGTAAACAGCAGCAACTTCAGAAGTTGCTCTTAGAGGTTATCAATCTAAGCAGCAAAGAGACAAGCTCCTGCAGTCTTTGCAGCAAAATCATATCTCTGCCAGACAACCAAGTTTTAGCTTTGCACTTGCAAAGCAGAGATCAAAACAACTCTGTATGTTGATGTAGAAACACCCAGTCAGAAACTAAACTGAAAGGCTGAGCTTGCAGACAGAGTAACAAAGTGTTAATCTGATTTTCAGTCCTCTGATGAAGAAGAGTGAATTGAGTTGAAGAGGGCACCAGGCAAGTCCGTTACCACTGACAAGACTAGGTGAAGGGATGTTAACTTGGTTACAACACAAACATCAACTCATGGCAAACTCAGAGCACTTTGCAGCTGAAAATCCCAAACTGGAGTCGCGTTTGTGGTAACAGCTACCTTGATAGAGCCAGTGCCTGAGTTTTAACATCAAGCAAAACTAGCTTCTGCTGCCCAAAGACTGGATGAGGCACTTAGTGCCATGGTCTAGTTGACTGGATAGGGCTGGGTGCTAGGTTGGACTGGATGATCTTGGAGGTCTCTTCCAACCTGGTTGATTCTATTCTATTCTATTCTGTCTAATGAAAGTTCTGAATGATGCAGTAATCTCATTTTAAGTATCTGTAGTAGTCCCAGGAGTAGTGGATGACGGAGGATTCTGATGCTCTCCTGTAAGATACTGTGCTAGTCTGAAGCTAGCTAGAATGTTTTGTTGAGAAGAATTAGATTACAGGCTGTGGAAGAAAAACAATGGTGATGTCTACTTCCCTCATAGGCTTCCTGAGAGATGTAAGAATAAGAATCAAAACATAGATTAGGCACTCGCTACTTCTGCTGGGGAACTGGCTGAGCTGCATCTCTAACCTCACCCCTCTCTCTCATTTCTTTGACTAATCCACTTTGCTTCCTAACTCCCTGGCCGAACCTCCATTCTTCCTTGGGACTGGGGTAAGGTTGAGAAGGGTAGGGGGAAGCTGAAGGGAAGTTGGAAGACCCTCCTGGGGACTCAGGTTTCTGGGAGGGCTGTTGTGTTTCTGTATTACCTTTTACCTTGTATATTTCTGTCTATAACTGTATATACTGTAACTATCTACTTGTATATTGTGCTAAGCTGTAAATAATAAGCTTCATTCAATTTCCAGAGCCGGCTGAGTCTAGTCTGGATGATTCTCATTGCGGGGGGGGGGGGAGGCAGGGAACACCCAAACCATCACATCTGCATACTTATCTCCTTGCTTTTCTTCCTTTTGTGGTCACAATGATCTCCTGCTGTCTGACTAGAGAGCTCCTTCCAGCTGCCTCTTTGAAAAATGTCAGTGATACCTTCTCATCTTTTACTGCTAGGTCTGCTCCTCATTAGTTTGTCTGATACCAATCTCTTGCTCTCAATCTACCACAGCATTAAGGAGGAATAGTCTGACATCTTGAGTTCTTGAGCTATCCTTACACATCACACTGCACACTCAAATTTCTGGTCTTTTCTCCATCTTTACTTCGATCTCTTCTTCACTGCATCACTGTATAAGGGCCAGGAGAGTAATCTGCAGATAGTCTGGATCAAGCAGCCCACTGAACATTGCACAAGCATCTTAACCAGACTTTATCAAAGTTCCAGACTTGAATTTTCAGAATCCATGATAACTTTTAGAATTATATTATCCAATCTCTGCAATTTCCTGGATGAGTAACACAGATTGTATTCAAAAGATGCTGTCATGCTATCTCTTTCTGCTGTTTTACACCCACACCCAGCCCACCCTTGCTCCCAGGGTTTTGCAGGGAGCAGGAAAGGTGTGGAAACATGATATTGCACAACTGTGATTTATCTTCATGATTAAGTAGCAGCCCTGAAAGCCTGGAATGGAATATGTCTCAGATCTTTGGCTAGATAGATGAAAGCTGTGACATGATGCCTGGAAAAAAAAACAAACACTCAAAATCCACACAAGAAATATTTTCAGGGCTCACTGGGTGGTAATGTATGGTCCATCTCCCAGAATTCACACTTCCACTATGGCAAGGTTTGCTGGGATTAAAGAGGCTTTTCTAAAGGCTATGAGGATTTGCTAGGTTATGTTTAATGTCAGTTAACAAGAGGAAGAGTGCAGCAAGCAGATGTGTATTACTTATATACTTTGATGAATTCACTCTTTACACAGTCATGGTGGCACTTGCTAATACTCTGGCAGTATAGCCCAGCAGTCATTAGATAAAGATCCTTCATGGACTTTGGAAATTAAGTTTCCAAACCTGGCCTAGGCAGCATCCCATTTCCAAACATCATACTGTTACTTTCTCCATCAGCAATGATTCATAATTCATTTGAGTTTACATTTTGAACAAGAATTATCTGGGCTGGTCTACAGCAGCACGAACAAGTGAGAATCTCACAGGAGGAGCTATCAAACCCATATCGGAGTCAATGTCAGCATGTGCCAGTGATTTGATTCACCCAGGCAATGAAACACAAGGCAGCTCTAGCCTTGGACAAACCCCAGTAGCACAGGATAATGGCCTTCTTCCTAACTACCAGAGAGTTAGACTCAACTTTACATGAAGAGCTTGAGCACTGGGACAGGCAGAAGAAAGGCAGAAAACAGTGGCACCAAATTCAATGCATGGGAGAACAGACCTTATGCACTGAGGCTGATTTTTGGTACTAAAGTCTTTCACATCCCAAACCTAACATATCATGCAAGATAGCACCGAGGAGACAGGCTACTCTTTCCTCTGTATTTGGGAAACACCTCCTTGTTCAATCACTCATTCCAAAGGTCTCCAGACCACAGAGAATCCAGCGCTTTCACGTCAGGCTACCAACAGATTCTCTGGCTTCAGTCTGCACTGCCCAATGCTGCACTCTGTCCCTAACTCAACTGCACAACCCATTGAATTTTGTCCACATTTAAAACTTCCTAAATATTGAGAAGAGGTTTTTCAGGATACACTACAGAGATATTTGTGTAGTGAGTGCTGCTCCTACTTTTTTCTCACTAGTTGAGAAATGTGGCATTAAGAACCAGAGAACATATCTGGAGTCCAGAGGGAAAAATACTTTCCTAGCAGGCAAACTGCTGACATTTAATTAGATCTATATATCCTTTTGGTAGCTCACATTTACAAATACATAAAAGTTAAGTAAAGCAGATTGATTTTGCAAAGAACAGGAAGGGTGTCATCAGTATGCAACAAGACAGCACAGAATCACAGAATCAGTCAGGGTTGGAAGGGACCACAAGGATCATCTAGTTCCAACCCCCCCTGCCATGGGCAGGGACACCCTACCCTAGATCAGGCTGGTCAGAGCCTCATCCAGCCTGGCCTTAAACACCTCCAGAGATGGGGCCTCAACCACCTCCCTGGGCAACCCATTCCAGCCTCTAACCACTCTCATGCTCAACAACTTCCTCCTCACTTCCAGCCTGAATCTCCCCACCTCCAGCTTTGCTCCATTCCCCTGAGTCCTGGTGCTGCCTGATATTCTGAAAAGTCCCTCTCCAGCTTTTTTGTAGGTCCCCTTCAGATACTGAAAGACCACAAGAAGGTCACCTGGGAGCCTCCTCTTCTCCAGACTGGACAGCCCCAGCTCTTTCAGTCTGTCCTCATAGCAGAGCTGCTGCAGCCCTCTGAGCATCCCAGTGGCCCTTCTCTGGACACACTCCAGCATCTCCACATCCTTCTTGTAAAGGGGGCTCCAGAACTGGATGCAGTACTCCAAGTGGGGTCTCAGCAGAGCAGAGGGGGAGAATCACCTCCCTCGACCTGCTGGCCACACTTCTCCTGATGCAGCCCAGGATCTGGTTGGCACCAGGCTGCAAGTGCATGTTTGTACATGGAGGGAAGCATTATAAAAGTTCAGAGATTTCTGGGAAAAAAAAAATCCCTACGTTTAAATTCAGAGTACCTACATTTTTCTTATTTTATTAGAGATGTAAAATTGTAGCTGCTGGGGCTTAAAAATTAGACAATGACCTAACTCTTCATTTCCATTTCAGTGCTCCCAAGGTACCCTGCTCCTTCCATGAAACCACCAGTCTAATGACTGCCTCACTGTCATAGAATCATAGAATCATAGAATGGTTTAGGTTGGAAGGGACCTCAAGGATCATCCAGCTCCAACCCCCTGCCACAGGCAGGGACACCTCCCACTAGAGCAGCTCGCCCAAGGCCTCATCCAGCCTGACCTTAAACACCTCCAGGGAGGAAGCAGCCACAACCTCCCTGGGCAACCCATTCCAGTGCCTTACCACCCTCACTGTAAAGAACTTCCTCCTAACATCCAGTCTAAATTTCCCCTCTTCCAGCTTAAACCCATTCCCCCTCGTCCTAACATTACTAGACCGTGTAAATAGTCCCTCCCCAGCTTTCCTGTAGGCTCCCTTCAAATACTGGAAGGCCACTATAAGGTCTCCTCGAAGCCTTCTCCTCTCCAGGCTGAAGAGCCCCAACTCTCTCAGCCTGTCCTCATAGCAGAGCTGCTCCAGCCCTCTGATCATCTTCGTGGCTCTCCTTTGGACCCGCTCCAGCAGTTCCATGTCCTTCTTGTATTGGGGGCTCCAGAACTGCACACAGTACTCCAGGTGGGGTCTGACGAGAGCAGAGTAAAGGGGCAGAATCCCCTCCCTTGCCCTGCTGGCCACACTGCTCTTGATGCAGCCTAGCACTCGGTTGGCTGTCTGGGCTGCATGTGCACACTGCAGGCTCATGTTGAGCTTCTCGTCGACCCAGACCCCCAGGTCCTTCTCCTCAGGGCTGCTCTCAGCCATTCATCACCCAGCCTGTATCTGTGCCTGGGATTGCACCGACCCAGGTGCTGTCAGGAAAAAAGAAAAAACACCCAAAAAACCCACCCCCAAAACACCTCCAGTGCATCATTTCCTAGTCACATTGGAAATCTTGCTCCTTTAATCAAGGCCTGTCACTTGAAGAGAATTATACTTTTCTCCTTCCCCCATGAGAAAACAACCCAACAACAGCAAAAAAAAAAAAAAAAAGACCCAAACCACTTCAAATTCAATTGCCCCAACTGTGGCAGATGACACAAAGAACCTTTTCTTCCTGGTAGTGATAATTAAATTCCATAGCTCATTGTTTTGTGGTTGTATGGGAGAGATAAAATGAATTTTACTCTTTTAGGAGGCTCTAATGAAAGCGGCAATAGGTTAAGAAAGGGTAGCTCATCACCTTCCCCCAGCTGCTCAGCAAGAAATAAAGAGGTTAAAGTTGGCACACGTTCACATGTAGCTTATTAAAATGGAATGCTTCTGGTTTCCAAGTCATTAGAAAATACATGAGCGACACAGGAAGCAAATAAAGTTTTAGCTGCATTTTTATGATTTAATCTTAAAGGTCAGAATTCAAAGCAGGTCTGTACTGTTGAGAGAAAAAATCTCTGAACCAGCTGGGCTCTGGCTTCCCAGCTACACGGTAGGAGTATGGGAATGACCAAATATTGCTCAGTCTGAGCTCCCCCAGGGGTACCTGGGAAGCACGAAGGATAAAGAAGGCAATTTTTGTTGCTTTCTTCTCCAGGTAACCCTAGTCACAGAGCACAGAGCAGCCTGACTGCCACATGCCCACCAGGAAGAAAGCTTTTTAAGCTCTCTTCCACTCAGGTGCAGGCACCCTTAAGTTTTTGTCTCCACAGCACATGGCTTAGAGTTGCACTAATCTCATACAGACACTGTGCAACCACAGTGCATGGTGCTGTGCATAAGCCACAGAGACAAGTATATGAGACTCCTTTGCTTAGGTGACTTCAGGACTAACCTGCATCTCAGTGCACAGAGAAAACCTGCTTGTTTCTACCTATGACAGGGAATAAGGAGGTGGATGCAAGGAAAAGACCACAGCACAGGAAACCAGATGTAAGAAACTGTGTTTAGGAACTTGGAAAGGGGGTGCTATTGACACACTCTCACTGCCCTGCTGAAATCTTAGCTTCAGTAAAAAGAAAAATTCAAATCAAAACACTGCCCTCTGCTCACAGGAACCTTCCTTAATAGGCCCTGCAATTCAGGCCTTGTGAAATACTAATGTCTTTAGAGAATCCTGCCCTGGTTCAACATTTAGTTATTAATACCAAGGAGATGTCTCCTATGGTAGAAAAGCGTCTTTGAAACTGTCTCCTGAAGTAACACTGATGCAGATTGTGCAGCACTTCTCTTAATAATGAGAAAAGAGACAAAGCCAAACGTTTTAGTTATAAAAAAGGTGTTAACATCTGTTTACTAATCCATAAATGTATATTTCAAACTCCTTATGTCCGATTTGAACAGAAGAGGCAAAACATAAGGACTGTATACCACCAGCTTTCCAAATTTCTGGAGCAGGTGCTTACTTAGCAAAACAAAGAGGGAACCTATTGTGCTCACATTTTGGGTGACATAACCAACTGAGAGCAAACAGATCCATTTGCCCAGACTTCTGGACACAAATCCTGCCCTAGTGACTGGGTTGAATGTCTCCTAACAGAAGCACACTGACACAAGTCAAAACTACAAAACAGGATTTATTTCTTTAATCAGGAAAAATTACTTGAAAGTTGATCTTTCTTGCTACTATTACACACCAGGCATAAAGCCAGCATCTCACCTCCTAGGTGAAATTTTACAGCTACTGTAGCCAACCAAGGTTGAAGAGAGTTTGGACTGCCTTAAATGTTTGGGGAATTACCTGCATCCAAAATGCCTTGTGCCAGGATTGCTCCAAACTTCGCCATAACGTCATCGTGCTTATCATTGATCACTTTGGAATAGAGCTGTCTGAACTGGCTGACCTAGACAGAAAAAAACCAAAACAGAAAAAGAGAGGGATGTTATAAAATTGACTGCATGAGTCAAATATTCAGTCTTTTACGGGAGCATCCTGCATTTCTGCATCCTAGGATGACATTTGTCTTAGAATCACAGAATCAGCCAGGTTGGAAGAGACCTCCAAGATCATCGAGTCCAACCCAGCACCCAGCCCTAGCCAATCAACCAGACCATGGCACTAAGTTCCTCATCCAGGCTTTTCCTGAACACCTCAGAACCACAGATAAATCAGGGTTGGAAGGGACCACAAGGATGATCTAGTTCCAACTCCCCTGCCATGGGCAGGGAATACCCTACCCTAGGCCAGGTTCCAGAGCCTCATCCAGCCTGGCCTTAAACACCTCCAGTGACGGGGTCTCAACTACCTCCCTGGGCAGCCCATTCCAATACCAATCACTCTCTCTGGCAACAACTTCCTCCTAACATCCAGCCTAGACCTCCTCTGGCACACCTTGAGACTGTGTCCCCTTGTTCTGTTGCTGATTGCCTGGGAGAAGAGACCAACTCCACCTGGCTATTTTTATGAAAGCATCCTAGGATGACATTTGCCTTTTCAATGGCTTTAGTCACTGGTGTTACAAGTCATTCCAATAATAATAATTAATTATGTATATTTGCCCACTTGAAGATGCCCATAGAGTGATTTAAAAATAAGTTGGGGTGGACAAGAATTTCCAAACCACATTCTGCATGCCTTACAGGAATAGCCTGAGAGTCTCTACAATGTCCCTGGAATAAAAGACCATCTGATGAGTTTGTAGCAAGGACTATTAGATGTTCTTAAATCGATGACACTGCACTTTACTAAATCTCCTCCAATTCCTACTGCTGAAAATCTCAAACCTATCCTGGTTTTCCTGTACAGTATTTCTGCTGTATTGATAATGCCCCAATAGGACATCATCAGCACATTTTGCCATTACACTACTACCTTCTAAGTGAAAATCAGCAATGAAAATATTTAATAAAGTGACAGTTTGTGCCATGGTATGTTCAACACAATAGCCTAAGCACACTTTAGTAAGGGAAATTGCTAAACCTTGGCTTGTATTACTGTCATTGCTTCAAACAGCTTCATCTTTTATTAGTTCACAAACAGCTTCATCTTTTATTAGTGTTGAAGAGACAGAATAGTATCACATCCAGAATATCTAAGGCTTGCTCACAAATTAGTACCTTTTAATACATACAGTGGAGTAAGCATATAGCTCAAGCATTATCCCAGTGTGCAACCAGCCAAACCCTGGGAAGCTGGATCCCATCCCCAGCATGCCTGGAAGAATCTTTTGTACCTCTTCCATAAATTAATTTTAATCCAGATATCCATGTGACATTTTGTTTTCATTCCTTCTTTTTCCCCCATTATCACATTAAGTCTTCACTTGACACACTCAAAACCAAAGGAGCTCTTTTCATAAAGGCTCCTTCCAAGATGTCTTAAACAAAGCTTCTCCCTACAAGTCCACTTTTTTGTGGTATCCAAAGTCCTCTTCCTACAATTGTGGCCACAAGTAAGAAGGCAAACTTCTAGCTCAAGGAGGCAGGGCCAGACACAGCCACCAGAGACACTGAGCAGTTCCTAGTGCTGCCAATGCAGTTAAAATTTCCAAGTATAAAACCCTAACACCACACAACCCCCAGCCACTCTTCACATCTAAAAAGCATGTGCCTCTCCAGGCACACGATGACATCTGCTCAGTGACAAGTGTCTGAAGAAAGGTCCTGCTTTTCAGCTCTGAAAGACACTTACTGTCTGCTGCCACTACCACTAGGAACGTCTCTTGCACAGCTTTTGATGCTCCCCATGGCCAGTTACACCAGTCGAGGAAGTTTAAACATTGACTATAGCACTTGGAAGGTAATTCTGGCTGTAACACCACACGGCCAACAGCCAGCACACTGTCAGTGAAGGACACTGCAAGCTCCAGAGCTGTGCTAAGGGTGAACAGGACTGAGCACCAGGAACAACCTTCATGCATGACTCCTAACACATGGCCCAGCTTGGGATGCCCTGGGGAATCTCAAAGTGCTTACAGAAACAGTTTTCACACCCAGGAAGAGAAAGAACCATTCATACAACTGAGCCAGTGACATGAGAACTGTGCTGAGAATAACATTTTGTAGAACTGGGATTCATCAAGGTTAAAAAAGTATTAAAAGAGAACAGAGAGCTGACTGAGGAGACAAACTGCAGGGTTTCTCAGCAAAGCATGAGATCAGACTCCCCAGTAAATGCACATCAGAGCCATGAGGTAATGATGCAGCCAAGGTAATGCTAGCAATAAATTTCACTGCATTTCACATGTGAAGTTTTGACCAGAGGCAGGAAGAAGTGAAGACTACCTTTGAGAAATTATGTTGGAAAGATAACAGAAGTTGCCTCTCCAATCCATGAGCATTATAAGCAAGAGCTGCAATGACACTTGGCAGCCCTACACTCTTAATGAATGGATTAAGACTGTGTCTTCTGCATGTGAAGTCATCACATCACATTTAAAATGCAGGTGCCCTAACAGAGCAGATGCTGTCTGGTCAATGACACTTTTCCTGCCTTCCCTGTTTCAGCCACTAACCCAAGTGCAGTACCTGTCCCGATCCCCCCAACTCCTTCAGCATTGATGGCATCTAATTTGATGATATTTAAACCAGCAAAAGACACTACCATTCATACATATAAATCACGACCTGTTAAACATGACTGTAGCAAAATTACTTCATTTGTTTCACTCAAATGGACAGTGTCACAGCTGTGAAGCACCAGAGCAGTCAGACACTTTTAAACAGAGGCAGCAAACAACACAAACCCTATGAGGAGAGGCTGAGGGAGCTGGGGTTGTTTAGCCTGGAGAAGAGGAGGCTCAGGGGTGACCTCATTGCTGTCTACAACTACCTGAAGGGAGGCTGTAGCCAGGTGGGGGTTGGTCTCTTCTCCCAGGCAACCAGCAACAGAACAAGGGGACACAGTCTCAAGTTGTGCCGGGGAAGGTCTAGGCTGGATGTTAGGAGGAAGTTCTTGCCAGAGAGAGTGATTGGCATTGGAATGGGCTGCCCAGGGAGGTGGTGGAGTCACCGTCCCTGGGGGTGTTCAAGAAAAGCCTGGATGAGGCACTTAGTGCCATGGTCTAGTTGACTGGATAGGGCTGGGTGCTGGGTTGGACTGGCTGATCTTGGAGGTCTCCTCCAACCTGGTTGATTCTATGATTCTGTGAACACTTCTCTAGCAGAATAGAAGGCATTTATTAAACAGACAGGGGAAAACCAGCAGCTATTTCAATTTTTCAGTGTAAGTCAGACCAGCAATTTGTGTGTTAATATTAGTTCTCTGGTCACCAATTCCCCTTTGCATTAAGAAGTTTTTTAGTTACTAGTCCTGGTCCCAAGCCAAGATGGCTTAAATCTCCTGGCATTTGCTAAAGCTAAGAAAAAGAAGCAACACACATTTTCAGGGCAGTGATACAGACAGACATGTGCCAGGGAGATACTGCCCACACAACCCAGGGTTGATGCTGGATATACTGACCAAATTCTGCTCTTGCTTCACTCCATTTATGTTTTTTTTCCCCATGCTCTCCTGATTTTTATTTATGGAAGCTTACACTGAGGTTTACACATTTAATATAAACAGTTTGTTTCTTACACCCAGCCTCTTGTACGCTGGAAAAAATACCTTAGTTTGCATTTGCAGGCTGGAAGGGAGCCTCGTGCAGTGTCAAGGGCGTCCACCTGCAGTCTAGGTGAAACTAAGCTTTCAGGTCTTATTTGGGGCACACAGAGAGACACAGAAGCAACATGTAAAATTTATTCCTCTGGCTGAGCTGTGCCTTTGCTCAGAGTACATAATTCCTGAGACTCTGGGCTCAGCTTTTGGGTTTGGAATATTTATAAAAACAGATGGATGTTACAAAGCTCGTTGAGTGGACTGTAATCTGGAACCTACACCATAATCAAATCTTCAGAGAATGAAACCCTGGGTGAGGCAAGAAGACATCCAGCAGAACCATTAATGCTCACGCTGCTGTCTGAAGTCTAATGGAGCAGCATCCTTGGAAGAGAGGGCAGGAATGCCTTGCTTGGGAAAGGTGAGGCAGGGTTGGCAGGGGAAGTCACTCACCTCCCCTGGTCACAGTGCACCACCCTTTCCTTCACGTGTCTTCTACTCCTCCTCCTCGAGTGTACATTAGCCCAGACCAACCAAACAAAGTACACAGGCAATAAGACCTCCAAGAACCCACCAGCTGTAGCACAGGACACTGTGCAGGGCAGTGAGCTAACCAGGACACCAACAACAGCAAGGAACCGAGGGATGGAGACTTGGCTGTTAACACAGACGGCAGATGGATTGCCACCTCTTCAGGCAGTACAGACAACTCACAGCAGGAAAACAGCAGAGGGCAGGCATTCAGTTAAGAAACACTGAACACTATATTAAGAGACATTATATCTTCTACTTCTACAAACTGTGCGGTGCCCTATCAAGAATGCTCTGCTTTCAGACAAATTCTGCATGCCCATTTGTTGAGACATGGACCACTGCCAAGCCTGGAAAATGTACTGAGCAAATGTGCTCTTTCCAAAGTTTAACATCACTGGAAGTAAAGCAGTTCTCTGAAAGGCTGGAAGACTACCCTCCTGGCCTGAGGGATGAGACAAACTCAGATCAAAGGATGGTCTCAATGTCTGAATGCATGGCAGGCCTGTGTGCTCATTCAGGCTGTTTCTATAAAGCAAATCCTTCACAGGGATGGGATTTTTGACTGGATCAGGTCCCAGTTGAAAACTTTCCTTGCTGTTGGAGAATGCCTGCTTTGGATGCTCTCCTGTAGCAGTTCAGAAAGGTACAGTCCAAACATGAAACCATCACTCCATATCTTTGAAGAGAGCAAGAGCAGTACAAACAAAAGCTCAGCTCCACCTTTGCTGCTGGGGCACTCACCTCCTACGGAATGGAGCAAGATGCCAGCAGACAGAAATTTATTAAGCTGTTGAAGCAAAACCTGCCAGTTTGTCTAGTAGAGCCCTTTAATCTACTACTATTTTTCCTTCAAATCACAGCAACAAGCACATTCCAAACAACTGAATAGTATTATTTAATATGCCATGAAACCCACAAGGCTGTGTTCCTCCCTTGAAATCTTCAAGCACTTTAAAACGATTTTATAGCATTTGGAAATGCTCTCAAAAAAGTTATTTGGGTAACTTTCAGCAGGAACACTAACATGTAGGCAGTGACTCATTTCATCTTTACTAACAATACACACACACCATTCTCATAATTAATGCTGACCAAAACGACCTGCCACTGATTTCAAACGAAGCCAAATGCAGAACCTTTCAAACACTAAGGAAACAACACAGGTTTTAAGACTTAAGAATGATACAGCACCACTTAAAACCACTGCAGCACCATTTCCTACCCCAAGGGGCTGTCAGTTCTCAGGTTCTTGATCACTCCTCCCCAACCAGCCAACATTCACGCACACAAAGCCCATGAGATTGTTAAGAGTAAGACTTAATGAATGACTAAGGGAAACTGTGGCACGTGATGTGCATTGTGGTTTTTGCAATTGCAAAAGGGGTAATGGGTTTAAGCTGGAAGAGGGGAGATTTAGACTGGATGTTAGGAAGAAGTTCTTTACAGTGAGGGTGGTAAGACACTGGAACAGGTTGCCCAGGGAGGTTGTGGATACTTCCTCCCTGGAGGCATTTAAGGCCAGGCTGGATGAAGCCTTGAGCAACCTGCTCTAGTGGGAGGTGTCCCTGCCTATGGCAGGGGGTTGGAGCTGGATGATCCTTGAGGTCCCTTCCAACCTAAACCATTCTGTGATTCTATGATTCACGCACACAAAGCCCATGAGATTGTTAAGAGTAAGACTTAATGAACGACTAAGGGAAACTGTGGCACATGATGTGCATTGTGGTTTTTGCAACTGCAAGTTCCAAAGAACAAGAATATTAGGAATGTTTTTTAATAAATGAGGTTTTCAACTGTTTTCATGTTCTATCATCTTCAAAAGCTGAAGTAATTCTGCATACATGTGCTCTCTTAATGATCACACAGTACACAGGAGCATCTAATGGATACGTGAAGGGATGTGAAGGTGCTACTAGAATAGAGCAGAAATCATTCATGCACCCTATCAAGATGTAGCATTTCATCTATATCTAGTCCTGTTTTATTTACAACATTTTAAAGATAATAGGCCAAGAAGAGCAAAGGAGGGTGGAGGAAAAGCCTTGACATTGTTTATTACTTTCTATTTTTTGCCTAGATGGCTACCCTATCACAAAACCAGGAAAAAGTAAATTTAATTCAAGATGTTAGACATGCAGTTTGTCTCCAAAATTGCTGTCTTAATTGCCCTGCAGGTCACAAATACATAATGGAGTTGTCATTGATTTCTTTTACAATGATCTCATCACATCTATAATTTAGGATTCCATTTCACAAAATGAACTTGTTATCGCTCTCCGTCCTCCACTAATAAGGTTCTTAAGCACATCAACAGAGCTCAGGGAAAAACATGCTGGCTGCACATGCAGGAATTGTGTTTCAACTCCAAATCAGCTTTTCACAAGATTTGATGTTCATAATGGCAATTCTTTACTTAAAACTTGTTAAATTGTTTGTTTCAATGAAGAGTGAGGACAACAAAGACAAACAGAAATGAAAGAGGATACATTCTCTCACAACAAAAATGGCTTCTCTTAAACCAAAATAATTTGATTCTTATAACTGTTTACTGCTGGCATTTCAGCATTGCAATGCTCAATACTCACAGATCCACAGATTGCACTGGGTTGGAGGGACTCTCAAAGGCTATACTGCACAACCTCCCTGCAATAAGCAGGGACACATCCAACTACATCAGGCTGCCTGCAGCTGCCTTGAGTCTGAGCTTGTTTTCAGGGACTGGGCCTCAATCACATCCCTTGGCAACTGGAGTATTTCACCACTCTCATTGTGGTGAAGAACTTCTTCTTTATGTCCAACCTAAAGCTACCCTGCTCCAGTTTCTAACCATTGCCCCTTGTTCTGTCACTACAAGCCCTACACTACAGTCTTACTGTAGGTCCCTTTCAGATACTGAAATGCAACTATAAGGTCTCCCCAGAGCCTTTTCTTTTCCAGGCTGAGCTGCTCAAATTCTTTCAGCCTGTTTTTACAGCAGAGGTGCTGCAGCCCTCTGATCATCTTGGTGGCCTTCTTCTGGACCTGCTCTGACAGGTCTATGTCTCTCTTGTGTTGGGGGGCCCCAAAGCTGGACACAGTACTGCAGGCGAGGTCTCACCAGAGCAGAGTAGAGGGCTGGAATCACCTCTGTTGACCTGCTGGCCACTTCTTTTGATGCAGCCCGGAATGCCATAGGTCTTAAGATTCTCAAGTTGTATTCTTTTTGAAGAATCTAAGTCTATTCAAGGAAGATTGTTTGCTGCCATGTTTGGCCCAAATTATCACAAGAGAATTCAAAGTCTTTCAAAGCCAATATGCTAGTTTGAGCCTAGCCAGAATGTTTTGTTGAGAAGAATTAGATTACAGGCTGCGAAAAGGAAACAGTGGTCATGTGTACTTCACTCATAGGCTTGCTGAGCTGTATAAGAACAAGAACACAAACATAGATAATGGAGATGCTCCCTGGGCTTTGTGGGCTGCAGTTCTCTCTCTAACCTAACCTACTGTCTTTGTGACTAATCCATCTGCTTCCTAAACCCCCTGGCCGACCCTCCATACTACCTTAAACGTAAGGCAAGACCTTGGGTAAGGTTGAGGGGTAGGAGGAAGGTGGAAGGGTGACTGACAGCCCCTCCTGGGGGCTCGGGTTTCTGGGAGGGCTGTTGTGTTTCTGTATCACCTTTTAACTTGTATATTTCTGTATATATTGTCAATATCTGTAAATATCTGTAAATATAAAGCTTCATTCCATTTCCAGAGCTGCTGAGTCTAGTCTGGATGATTTTCCAAAGTGTGAGAGGGCAGGGAACACCCAAGCTCACAAACAAAAAGCCCACCAAAACCAAAAATTCCAGAACACACATAAAATGAAAAGTAATGACAGGAAGGTGTTCAGACTACATATCACAATCTTTACTAAAATCACCTTCTCTCCCACGAAAGCATCACAAAATATTCAGCAGCAGTGAGACAACGCAAAAGTAAAATTTAGTTTGTCTGTGACTGCATCGGGACCACATGTATAGCTTGTGGGACATGAAATCCATCCTGCTCTTTTGGCCAGCAACTTACCCAGCAATATAAAAACTCACACACATGAGGTTAGATACTTTGGCACACAGTGCACCACTGTGCCACTCAAGAATCTAACCAGATCAAAATATGTCACTGCCATCCAAAAATGGTTCACTTTCTGAACTCCACTCTTTCACATCAGAGTAAAGTAACTTTTCTTTAGACTGGCAGAGCACTCAAAAAAATGTTCCCATGAATAATAAATAACTTAATTGGCAGCATATTCTTCAAAATATTCCTCTTACTTCTAAGCACTAAATTATGATGTTTACAACTAATTTTCAGGGTGTTCCACACAAGTACAACTTTTATATTCTCTGTTTAAATTAGCAGAATATTTCAGGGATTATTTATTAGTTTATAATCTGTAGTTTAACTGGGGGGTTGTTTGGTTTTTAATATCTCCTGTGCTTGTATGAGTGGGTAATGAGTTGTCTTCTGTATCTATAATATGTAATACCATGCAAAGGGTCTGTCAAGAAGCTTTTTCAGTTCCTCTCCCCATTTTTGAGCAAGTCACTGGACCCCAGACTACACATCTCATTCTGTATTTGCAGGGCAACTATTTAAATCACTCATTTAACCAGGGTAGGTATTAAACCTAACTTTGAAGTAAAGGTTACCATGCCTCTTTGGGGAAAGAGATCCAGCTTTCTTACACACCTCAAATAATCTCTGTTTTTGGTAGCTGTTCTCCTGTCTGCAGTTCTTAGGACACAGAGATTCTTTAACCTAGCATCTCAAAGACAGAAAGTGCAATAGTCAGACTCAGTGACTAACACTCAGATGTCTGACTGATTCAGAGCAGCCTGCAATTCCTGTCCCAAGAGGACTGGGATGCTTTGAATCTAAAATGGCTTTATTCTTAGTATGTCCTTTCACAGAAGGAAATAACATGCATATTTCTTACAGGTGGGAAGCTGAAGACCATTTGACCAACATTACAGGAGTGCTGAATGATTAAACCTCATCTCCTATATTGAGGGCTGCCATACCAAATACCTGACCAAGGAGGAAACAATAAAAACATGAAGTAGTTTCTTCACATATAGATAAATAAAGATAATTCAGCTCCATATTACACAGTCTTTGTATTTTGGAAGATGAGGGAATCTAACAGAACTCTAATGTTTGCCACTGGCTTATTCTGCTGAACTACAGTTCTCATAGTATAAACACTGCTCCCAGATTCTGCTCGTGAAAATTGTTGTGGTTTCTAATTTTTTATTTGTTTTGGTTTTGTTGTTTTAAATAATTGAAAGGAACAAAGTGTCAGCCAGCAAATCTTCATGTTCCCTAGCTTGAAAATACCCAAGCACCTGTATTTGTAGATTGCTGACTTTCCCAAGTAAAACTTTCCACTGTATACAGATTTTTTTACCCTCCCCATCCAAGAGCAGTTAAAAAGTGACTGGCTTTGATCACTGTTCAATTTCTAAATGACATCCATAAAAGCAACCTATCCATGACAGATGATTAGCAAAGTACCAGCTACTGCTCCACCTCGGTGCTCACTAAAGCAGATGAAATGTGGAACCTCGGAGCTTCTATTACTGTAGACTTTTAGTCTGTACAAATGTTTGCATATCATCATCTGTCACATATTCACAGAGCAAACTATTTTTAAAAGCTAAACAGCATATGCAATCCTTTTTGCTTTCTGAGCAAAAACAAAAACTCTGTTAAAAAAAAATGCCTGGAAGCCAGTTCTGACAACAGAAACTCTTTCATCTGTGAAGTGTATGACTAGCTACAGAAGAAACACATTTGTAACAGTGCTTCCCTGCAGGGTGATTGCATCCAAAACTATTATTATCATCAGAAACAACCTCTTTATGCCTGGAAGCATTCCAGTGTGGTCTGGTACAGGTGATCCTGGCCCTGGCAGGGGGG
Organism: Tricholaema leucomelas; assembly: GCA_013400475.1. Taxonomy (NCBI): domain Eukaryota; kingdom Metazoa; phylum Chordata; class Aves; order Piciformes; family Lybiidae; genus Tricholaema lacrymosa; species Tricholaema leucomelas. The sequence goes on along the minus strand of WAAF01001099.1, from coordinate 525,667 downwards.
GGGGATTGGACTAGATGATCTTTCGAGGTCCCTTCCAGCCCCTCCTTCCATTCCATTCCGTGGCATACTCCACAGAATGGAATAGACAAGAGACCTGTCACTTGGGAAATGGACTTCACCACACTGAGGCCTTGAGTAGTTTGGTCTAGTGGAAAGTGTCCCTGCCCACAGCAGGGGGGTTTTAACTAGATGACTTTTAAGGTCCCTTCAACCCAAACCATTCTATGATAATGATACCCTACCATTCCGTGATTCTGGGTTAATAGTGTTCACACAAATTGTGCAGGGAGGCCTTAGCATATGTTAGTGGAAGACTTTCATATCATAACAAGGTGCTTTAAGACCATTTAAGAAAAAGCAATTACTGTTGTAACCTCTAGAGTTACGCTAAAGTCTATCAGGTGTGTTTCAATTAGCACACATTGCTCCCCTATTCCAAAGTGCGTGCTTTGACCCACACAGGAGCTTCCTGCTGTGCGTTCAGCTCTGGCTCTTTACAAGGCACATACAAGTGCAGCACCAAGCACTCAAGATTCAACGTCCCAGACCATTCTACTTCCACTTAGCAAGCCAGTATGTAAGGTAAGCCACATTACCTTTGGGCAGGTAATCTCAGTCTGCTGGATCATGATAAGCGCAGATGCAATCAGAGCTCCTTGACGTACATAGTTGACAGGATCATTTGTCATTGGCTCAAGCAAATTAATTGCTTCCTACAAAACAAAACCCAACACCATTAAATAAGCAGTCAGAAAGTTAATACTATTACTTTTAGTATACTAGAATTCAGTACCCTAATGGAAGGTGATCAGATTTATGCTATCAGATATATTTTTCAATGTATTTTAATTGTTGTAAGTAAATGAAGCAGAAATCTGTATTTCTGTGAATTTTAATTTTAAAATCAGGAAGAAAATATAAACTACAATAACCAAGAGATGGCTGGAACAAGATCTACCTGAGGAAATGGGGCAACAGATAAACAATTGTTGCAACCAACAGATGCGTCCATCACAATAACTACTGACATGCCTGAAGTAGTACACAAATTATTCAGACATTTCCTTTGCTATTTTTCCCAGGAGAATATGCCAGAGTTACCTTCACTTCTGCATAAGGAACAAATGAACCAGAGCTATCAAATGATAGGTTAGAGGTTTGAAAATGAGATGGTGAAACAATGCAGGTCTCAAACTCTTGGCCTTACAGCTTTGTTAGAACCTGTAACATTTAGAATCACATGAAAGCATTGATTATGAACCTACATCAAGGTGGGTAGCCTCTGAGCAATCACATGGGAAACTGAGGGGTTTGAAGTATTTCAAAACTTCTAGTGCTGCTTCAAATTCAGTGACTTGCCAGCTAAGCACAAGAGGAACGTCACCCACAATGATCTAGCAATAAGCATTCCTTCCAATACAGTCATTGATTATCAAAACTGTTCAGAGTCCATTGTAATAAATACTACTTAGATGCACTTAAAACCAGCAGGAGCAATTTGCAGGCATCTCATAATAAATCAGAATTTTAGGCACGTTTTCTCATCTCCATTTACAGTTCTGGCACTTTGCAAGCCACGGCTTAAACAGACATAGAATTAATACAGACACCGTTTGCAACCATGCAAGGTCCTCAACGCACATTACACAGGACAACTGAGCTCATGTAAACTCATTGCCAGCAAAATGAGATCCCTCTCCTTCCTCAGTTACCCTTCAGCTATCCAGTTCCATCCCTCTCCCTGTGCTAGCTACAGCCCTTGTCTTGCCTCTCAGTGAGCCTTTCCAGCCTGATAATTCAACACGGCACTCTTCTCTTTTTGTTGTTATTACCTGGTTCAGTTTTCTGTGAGTTTGTGTCAGTTCACCAGGGAGCTGGACATGAGCGAGAACTAAAGGTGGCAGAGATGCATTTCTGTGCAGCCTGGTCTAGGTGAACCTGCCTTAGCAGGGGGATTGGACTAGATGACCTTCAGAGGTCCTTTCCAAACCCTACCTCTCTGTGAGTCCAAGACTACCTCTTTCAACAGTAGCAAGCTGCTAGTGGGCTCAAGCAGCCTTCAGCAACCACACTCTTCAGATCTAAGCAGAATAAATCTAAGACAGCAGTTTGTACAGCCATGGGCTGCACAGATAAATCTGAGCTCTGGCAACACGGAGGCTGCACTCTGAAATGGCATGTGAACACAGAGGCTTTCTAAAAGCACTCTGAAATGGCATGTGAAGCAAGCTGTTAAGATAATCTTTGAAACATGACTGATAACAGTTTGATATCATGATTGATATCCACCCTAAGAAGTTCAAAGAGCTCTTTTAAGCTATTATGTGACCTTCTCATTAAAGAAGTCAGACAGAATCACTTGGCAATCTCTTCAACTAAGGACATGAGCAAATGCAGCCGAGTGCATGAGTCTCCCAGCACAAACTGCCCTCAGTGTTACTTCTCTCAGCATGAGGCTTCTAAAAACAAGTTGCTCTTACACACCACCGTTCCTAGGAGCCATTTCTAGAACAATGTCTTCACTTAAGTTGCTTTTGTCAGTTGGGAGGCTACACTTCTCCACCTGAAAGTGGCACACATTCAATACTGTGTATGGAACATCCACTACGACAGAAAGCTGAACTTTCTAGTATGTTTGGCCTTCAAAACCTGACGTTAGTCAGCTCTGAAAGACATGTCTGCATGTATCAGACAGTTTAGGTCTTTATCTGGAAACAAAACAGACTTCTTGTGACTAAAAACATTTCTATTAAATCAACTTGTCAGATCGAGCATGTTAAAAATGATTAGCACCTTCCACTTGATAAAAGCAACCTGGATAAAAACTGAACTTTCAGTTTGCTTTCAAGTCTGCAGGCTTTAGATACTAAAGACCAGAAGCAGTGCATATCAGCATTCTGTGTCTTTCAAAACACAAGTGATGTGTTGGGGACCACTCACTTGCAAGTGCCACAGACTAAGTGTTTAACACTAGCAAAGCAGGAGATGATACAGGTTAAGCGTGAGATTTATCAAAGACTTGAAAATATTACTTCCACTTGGACAGTGTGTGCATTTGTTCTCAAACTGTGATGCAGTACCAGTATATATACAGATGATGCTGAGGAATGTTATCCCCAAGCTTACTTGTTGCTTATCCCAAGCACTTGCTGCTTGAAGAAGTGCTTCCTCCCCACAGCAAAAGTAAGAATCCTTCTGCTCTAAAAGGTCCCTGATATCATCTGTGATAATAACCCTTCCATGACAGATATATATAAAGTGAGAATAAAATGTAGTGGCTGTGAACTGCACACCTGAAACTCCAGTACATTTCATTAAATATCACTGCACTTGGCTTTACTACAACCATCTTCCATGAATTATGTATCACAGGAGAGAAGAAAGGAGCTAGAAGTTGTGCAAAGCACTTGTTTTCCTGTCACTGGAATCCCCTTGTTACCCCTAAATCTACTCTAAGGTCAAATGAGTACTGTTTTTGGAGTACTGAACATGTAAGTTTAGTGGCAACCTGAGAGTAAGAAAATTCTAAGAGAAGTTTTGAAATGTATAAAAATATTGCACAAACCTATTACCTATTTACCTATTCTGCACAAACCTCTATGCCCAGGACAGTCAAAGAAGCTAAAGAATTATCATAGAATCAGTCAGGGTTTGAAGGGACCACAAGGACCATCTAGTTCTAACCCCCCTGCCATGGGCAGGGATGCCCTACTCTAGATCAGAGTTTCATCCAGCCTGGCCTTAAACACCTCCAGGGATGGGGCCTCAACCACCTCCCAATTCATTCCAGGCTCTCACCACACTTATGGTGAAGAACTTCTTCTCACGTCCAGTCTGAATCTCCCAACCTCCAGCTTTGCTCCATTCCCCCTAGTCCTGTCACTCCCTGGCAGCCTAAAAAGTCCCTCTCCAGCTTTTTTGTAGGTCCCCTTCAGATACTGGAAGGCGACAACAATATGGTCACCTGGGAGCCTGCGCATCTCCGGGCGGAACAGCCCCTACGCTTTCAGTCGGTCCCCGTGGGAGAGGTGCTCCAGCCCTCTGATCACCCTCACAGCCCTTCTCTGGACATGCTCCAGCATGTCCACGTCAATTACTGCTCTGCTTTAGCTGCCTAGCAGCGTACACATGCGAGAAAGCTTAGCTCTGCGTGTGACGTTTCTGCACAACTATCTCTGTGGCATGAGAAAGCAGAAACAGTTTTGGGTGACAGATGCTTCTGGTCCTCACCTTGTTTCCAGTGCCCGCACAGCAGATACCCAAAGCCATTGCAGCTCCGTAACGCACATGAGGATTGTAGCTCTCTGACAACAAAGAAACCACACTTGGACACTGCTCAGGAGTCCTAAAGAAAGGCAAAAAATGGGAATGTTACTTATTATTATTGTTCTTTGAAGTAGTAAGACTCTCTTCATACTAGAAAAATTTCAGTTGTCCCTCCGTGCCATACGATTTGCATTTCTCAGTGTAACCAGAGGGGTGGAACAAATGGACTAAGAAGAAAACAGAGAAGTACACAAATGAATAAATTCTCCTACTGCTGCAGAGATCATGCACACTTCCCACAACTAAACCCTTCTTTTTTACAGATTTTGACATACCTTCTGACTTCAAAAAATTACACATCAGAATGACATATCCAATGAGATCAAGGTCTTTTCACTAGCAAGTGTTTACTCTCCATGGGACACAGTATTAAATCTCCCATCAGCTGACATAAAACCCAACTCCATATTCAATCAATCCTCAAGGTTGGTGGGTCCCAAACTCCTCTTCATAATCACTGCTTCTGTCAGTAACTCCTCACCCCCACCTACTGCTGTAAATCAAGTAAAGTGAGGAAATTCTGACACAACTCACACTTGCAATCAGTCTATCAGCAATGCCTACTGCTGCCTCCTGATAATACTAAGCTGTGATTTTGCTGCCTTTTAAGAGATCTGAAATGGGAGTATATACTCCACATCTCACTAGCTGGGAACCACTGTCCCCAAGTCATTACATCAAGAGAAGTTCTAGCCCACTGCTGGAGGAGATGAAAGGGAACCCTCCATTTCCTATAGCAAGAAGTACATGTTGTTAATGCAAATAGTCTTGTGAACATTGAGTACTTGTGAAGAATTCACTTCTAGGTGTGGATATATTTCTTTCTCTCCTGTCTCTCTACTCATGTTCATCACTCTATTAATTGTTGTGCCACACGAACCACTACTTAATATTATACTCTACTAATTTCAGCTTTTCTAATGAAGCAAAGGCAAATCTGTCTGTAAAATAAGCATCTCTGCATCAGCCAAGTCTTCATTCTGAACTCAGAGGCATCACAAGCACATCCATTCAACCTAATCTCTTAAACTACCCAGTTTCCTGACACCATGAACAAAAGAGCAATGCAGGAATGTTGTTGGCAAGTACATGCCCATGAAAAAGAAAAAAAGAAAGATGAGAAACTATCAGATTTAATTATGTCTGTTTTCAAAGTCCACATCATCTACTTATCTACTTTATCTCACTGCCTTGCAGCCTAGACTAGCTTTTTAACTGTCACATTCAAAAGCCACAAAACAGTTTTACAAGTAAATTACTTTGTAAACTGATTTCAGACTGAAGTGTACAAAAGAAGAGTCAGGGACACTTCAGTTTTAGCTTCTCTTCTTACATGTGTTATATTGAAACATGGAGATTGGAGGGTGGCAGCAGTATCTGCTGTACACTGGAACTACAGCATCATGTAGGAACTTTAAATGTCTCCTAAAGCACTCAACAACTCAGGAGGTCGAGAAACCATTACAGAGTGTGCTCCAACATTGATTTTCTTTAAATGAATACCCAAATTATGGAAAACAGAAATAAAAAAGACCTTAAGCAATAACCTAGTTCACCCTCTTCTTTGGTTGTGCTTGTGGACAGAAGATGTGTCATATAACCACATGCTCCTACTTCAGTTATACTCTATACACAAAAGCAGTTAGTTTCTACCCTAACTATTATTAATCTTACCATTTCAACACTTTCCCATAGTTTCCTCTGATAACTAGAGTCCTTTACATCATGCTCTCCTGCTCCAGTTGATCACATACAGGCAACACCACCACACAGGCTCCAGTCCTCCTCCAGCTTTGTTGAGGGGACCTGAAGGCATCCAGGTTCAGGTTCAGAGGCTATTTGACCCCTCAGCAGCAACAGCAGAAAGATTTCCTACCCCTTCCTTGCTTCCAGTAGTTTTCTTTCTTTATGAGTTGTGCAATAAAACACCTGCATGGGCAAACAATCCCTTCTGCCACTACCACCACCTCACCAAATATCTCCCTCCAAACAGCATCAAAACCCCCAACAAAACACAAAGAGGAAGAGAGGAGCAAACACAAAGCTGCTGGGAACTGCTGCCTCTAAGAGGCAGCCATGATGATAAATGTTAAGAAAGAGGAAAGAAGTGGGAAAAGGAATGATTCTGTCCTGCAAGCAAGCAGAAGAAGTGAAGATTATAAACTAAAAGGCACATTTTGAAGATTATAAACTAAAAGGCACATTTAGAACTACCTGACAGTCTCTTGCTCAAATAACAGCCTGGATGCTGACAATGGGGGTTTTGTTTTTTTAAAATAAGCTGAGGCAGAAACCAGGAGTCACAAATCCCATAATAAATGAGCACAAGCATTGAGCTGCACAGAAGACTTCAGCTCTTGCACAAAGACTCTTAACACCTTTGTGTTTGCTTTACTTCAGCAAATGTTAAACAGGCAGATTGTGAGCTATAGAAGAGAAAAACATCTTCTGGCAAAAATATGATTACACACTTTGAAGCATTAATCATTAAATTGGACCCATCTTTGTGTCTGCAGGCTCAGAACTTTCAACACTATTTCTAATATAAAATCAGCATTACTGTATGTTAATTGAATATGCAATCTTTAGCCAGACTTACATTATTTGTGGCCATTATTTTAAATGCTTTCATCCTGTATCAGGAACAGTGTGGCCAGTAGGATGAGGGAGGTTATTCTGCCCCTGTACTCAACACTGGTCAGGCCACACCTTGAGTGCTGTGTCCAGTTCTGAGCTCCTCAATTCAGGAGAGATGTTGAGGTGCTGGAATGTGTCCAGAGAAGGGCAACGAAGCCAGTGAGGGGCCTGGAACACAAACCCTGTAAGGAGAGGCTGAGGGAGCTGGGGGTGTTTAGCCTGGAGGAGAGGAGGCTCAGGGGTGACCTCATTGCTGTCTACAACTACCTGAAGGGAAGCTGGAGCGAGGTGTGGGTTGGTCTCTTCTGCCAGGCAACCAGCAACAGAACAAGGGGACAGTCTCAAGTTGTGCCAGGGGAGGTCTAGGCTGGATGTTAGGAGGAAGTTCTTCACAGAGAGAGTGATTGGCATTGGAATGGGCTGCCCAGGGAGGTGGTGGAGTCACCTTCCCTGGAGGTGTTCAAGCAGAGCCTGGATGAGGCACTTAGTGCCATGGTCTAGTTGACTGGCTAGGGCTGGGTGCTAGGTTGGACTGGCTGATCTTGGAGGGTTCTTCCAACCTGATTGATTCTACGATTCTATGATCTCAAATCCATTCATAAACCAGTCAAATGTTCCAATAGAGGGCTTTCCATAAACCTACTTCGGGAACTAAAGCTACATCATGGGACCTCAGTAATGCAGTCTTCTTGAACCTGCAATCTTCAGAAAGTGTATAAACTAACAGAGGATGAACCATGAGAGGCTGAGGAAGTGAGTGAGTCTTGGAAATATGCTTATCAGAGGAACAGGTATTCAGAATACAAGATCACTGTTGGCATTGGTGCTAAAGCTTTGCTTGTTTGTTCTACTGCTGAGATGCTTCACAAAATCCTGCACACTCTTGCCAAAGGTTACTGCATATAAACCCAAAGCCAACTTAATAAAGTTCACAAACCACAAAACAATTCTGCTCAGTGATCCAACAAAAAAATAAAAAGTCCTCATAAGCAGTTGCAGGCTACAATTGTGCTCCTGTGCAATTACTTCCAAATGAAAATCTGCTTGGGGAATACATTTAAAATATGATCACGTTCTCCTGGACCAAGGCTTTCACCCTTCACTTAAGAGCACAGCCATATAAGCTTCTGATTTGACATCCAGCACAACAGAGAGGTGGAACTGCTGCTGACAGATGGTTTCCACTTCACTGGTACCAAGCCCCATGCACCCCTCCAGCTTCCTGCTGGACACTTCTAACACTCTGTTGTGCTGATGGCTGAACCAATGCAGTTACTCAGTAGAAACCCAATAGGAGAGGTAATAAAGAGTACAAGAAAATGAGGAGAAATGGTTTATCAGAAGTCATTCAGCAATAAGCTACTCTTAGCCAGTCCTAATACAGGTATCTGCCATTACTACAACTTAAATACACCACATAAAATACCAGGATACCATCTGGAGATTTAATGAGCAGAAATTTCATCTACAGACTCTCTTGAAAGTCAGGGTAAAAATGCTTAATGTGGAGTGTATTTAATGTATTCTGAGGACAGTTGCAAAGTGCCATAGTCCTCTAGCCTGAGCTTCCCATAACACAGTTCAGTAATTTAATCTAAACATTCTGACATTAAAGCCCAGGCTGTGTCTCTAACCTGGGCTGTATATCTTAGAATGATGGGCAATGTCTTTTTTTCAATCCCAAATTATCTTTAATGCACTGGTTCCTTCCTTTTTTCCTAACACTGGTTTTGCTCAAGCAGTTTGCTTCTGCAATTACATTTTACTACAACAGTGAAATGACCACAAAAGAATGGCCTAATTATTTCCTTCGTTTTCATTTTTTGCTCAGCTGCTCCTACATAAGCCAAGAAAACACAGATGTTAGTGAACCCAGACCCACATACAAAAATCCAATACCACAACTAGCTTAGAAGCTAAAAACAGAGTCCCCAGGAGGGGCTCCCAACCACCCTTCCACCCCTCTACCTTGTCCCAGACTTTGCCTTACATTCAAGGTGAGTTTGGAGAATTGGCCAGAGGGGTTAGGAAGCAGACAGATTAGTTACACAGACAGCAGGTTAGAGAGAGGAGTGCAGGCAGCCAGAGCCAGAGAGCAACTCTGTTACCTATGTTTGTGTTCTTATTTCTATACATCTCAGCAAGCCTATGAGTGCAGTAGACATCACCAATGTTTCCTTTTCACTGCCCATAATCTAATTCCTCTCACTAAAATATCCCAGCCAGGCTCAAACTAGCACACATTAATAGACACTAATTCTTAGTAGTCTTCCTACAAGAGCCTTATTGGGCTACTAAAGTTGAAGAACACTGTTACTTTCATCAACTCTGTTCACAGTATTTTTTCCCCAGATGTCATACAACACCACCACAAGGCAAATTTAAAATTCAGATTGCCATATCTTGAAGCATAATCCACTTACAGCCCACAGCCCAGTTAGAATCACATCCAAATGCCTTTGTGCAGTTTATTTCCATCCTGTACGTTGCACATCTTGAAGGTTAGAGGTCAGTTGGCATTTCAGCTTATATTTCAGCAATATTTAAACAAGTCCTCTATATGTATATAAGATAGTATCAATAAGTAAATAAACACAGCACTGAAAATAAACCATCACACTTGCTTTGTGATTGAGACTAAAAATGGAAGTGTCTGAAGCACCACTAACATACACTTCTTTACTTTAGTCTAAATATTTAAGGGCTTTACAACTCATTGAAAAATGGCATGTCAGAGAATTAAAGAACAATGTCAAATACATCTTTTCAATTCATCATTAAGTCTCTACAGTCATATTTCAGAGGATTCTAAATATTTATGACTTTATAAACTACTGGCTGTGAATTAATCATCTGATACAGACCTATTTCCACAAGTTGCTTTGGTAGTGCAGTGGCACATTAAAAAAAACAGAAAAGCTTAACAGAAGTTTCATTTACTCCATGAATGAGTTAATAAAGGAGGAATGCAGATATTTAATTGTACCATTTGCAGTCATTTATGAAGGGGGGGTGTGTGTGTGGCAGTGGGCATAAGACATGGAAGACAGAAAATCTGCAGAGAAAAATGCAGCAAAACAGATGCATTTTGGTGTAGATTAAGCACAGATGCATACCTCATTGCTTTTTCTCTTGACAAAAATGATCCAAGCTATATCCATGCTAGGAATTTCCTGCAACTATCTCATGTGCAACACAGCCTCCTTCTCCACAGTGGTTTTTCTCTGAAGTGCCTCCTGGTTGCCTAAGCAAGACTTGCTAAAGAATGGGAACTTTTAGGAGGCCCCCCACTGTCAGGAGGGTGAGGCTGAGTGCCTCACAGGTGAATTTGAGGGATAAGCAGCAACTGAACATTGTCACCAGTGTCAGTTCCTATCTAATGTAGGCATTCAAATGACAGTCTGAACAGCAAGAAGTGAGGAAAAAAAATTAAGTCTATTCATGGCTCTAATATCCTGGTTATGTTGGATCAAGAGGGGGTCTAGAAAGATTTCAGGTTTAGCACTCATTAATGCAGAAGAGGAACTGGACAGGAGGGCAGGAGTATGCAGGGAAGAACCTGCTACAAATCTGTAACATCCAGAATGAAGTGTTCCTCAGAAAGTAATCAAACCTGGGAAAGTTAAATACATAAATAAATAACATCAGTACACACACACCAAAAGAATCACAAAAGGCAGATGTTTCCCAAAAGGCAGCTATCTTCTAGCCATCTGCAACGAAACAATGTACCAAGCAGGTATATATGCTATGCAAGCCTACATGCAACTAACTCCCTATCACGTTCCATTATGAGCTCCTAAGAAAACTCTGTTTTCATCTGTACTAACAAAAACCCCAACAAACAAGCCCCACAGAAAAATCCCCTTTCAATTGGATATGAATGCCTTCACAAAGCTTTCATCAGAGCAATCTGCAGGCAGCAGTACAGCCTACGGCTAGTGCTTCATCAAGGTGCCTCCCCCTTCCCAGCTTACTTAGTTTAGTCATTCTAGTGGCTAAAGAGATGCCTTTGTCATATAAATTGCATTATAACATCCACTAAGGCATTTCAGAGAAGTGGGAACATTCCATTTTCACGTTGACCAAACCAGCACTTTACTGCAGTAACCATCAATGATGCTTCTCAGACAGTACTGTGAACAAAATGTAGAGAGGTAACACAGAACTTAAGCTGACAAAAATCACATTTCTGTAACTCTGATACTTCACCCACACTGAAGAGACTGATGGATAGTGTCTACTGTGCTGTGAAAATGTGAGAAGTATTAAAAAAAAACCCAAATCCTTTCAAGATCATGTTTCAGCTCCAACCAGTAAATGATGCTGATGATTATCAGGTAGTTTGGATAGATGCATTGTTTTTTTTTTCCCCCAAAGAAGTATCAATTCTGTTCTCTATGCAGAGATGTGACATGAAGACCTCTAAATGGCACCCACAAGCAGATGACTGAAATTAAAAGATTCACCTTTTACTGCATTTTGGTGAGTTTACTCCACTACATTTTCCCCCATTTACAACATACAGATATATTGCAAATAACTTCAGACATCTTTCAATTAGGAAAAAAACTAGCTCAAGTGTCAAAGCTGAAGGAAAACAAGCTTCATCTGTACCAGCAGAAAGAGTCAGCACTGCCTATGATTAAGCCAACAGAAATTTTGGTAAAGATTTAAAGTACAGTTAGATTGATGCCAGGGTGGCCTTCAGGATGTATAAAACAAACCAGAAGTTGATTAAGCACAGTTAAGCTTAAAGAAAAATGACTTCATACGCTCACTAGTCCAAATGTATATTGTCCTGTCATGGAATCTGCTTCTAGTTGTGTTTTCACATGCTATACTCTCTCTGTACCGTTAGGAGTAACAATGACGAGGCTGTCAGATAAGGAAACAGAATTACCATAGCTGGGTTAATCTTTATTTCCTAATAAATACTTTTGTGAAGAATTAAGATGTGAAAAGTCAATTGAAATGAATACAGCATGCACCCATAGGAAAAACAAGGAACAAGTGGAACAAGTGAAAACTAATTTGCTGGAATGCTGGAAGTTTCTGTATGACTGAACAAATTTTAAATAAGGTATTTCTATTAATTTCTAGCAGCAGCTTTCTCTCTTTGGCCCCAAAGCAGCTGTATCTTAAATATATGAATGCTTTTTTAATTAAAGAAAAAAACCAAACAACAACATAAAAACCCAACCCCCCCCAGAAAAAAACAACAACAAAAACCAAACCCCAAACAACAAATACAAATTGATTCACAACTCACTAAGGACCAAATTCCCAGCTCAAGTCTGCTGAACGGTGGTAATTCGTGGAATGCAACAGCCAGTGATATACAGAGTGTCAGATCATGATCTCACTGTCTCCTCTACCCTTGAACTAAAGGACCTCTACTACACACCCGTTCAGTTCATGTCCTTGGAAATGAACTATATTTCCATTTGAATGCAGAACTCTAAGATGACGTTAGAGATCATAAGCACATCTGATTGAAAGCTGGAAGGTAACAAAAGAGAACACTCGTGACAGTAAAACACAATCGCATGAAGAAAGATTTAAAGTAACTGTGCACATCCTTAAAACTGTGCTAGGCAGTACTTTTTATATAAAAGTAGTCAAGAAAGAAACTGGAGTGTTTACAGGGCAGCAGAAGTTTTCAGGGTTAACTGCGCTCCCATCCACAGAGCCAGCGAGTGTGCGGGCTTAGAGAGGCGATAGTGCATACAGCTACAATACTGTGGCGTGAAGGCTCCTTCACGGGATCTGCACATCCTGACACAGCTACAAGGAGCACATGTTGCAGCACCGGAGCACGGCATCAATTAACCTTCTCTGGCTCTTCTCCAGCCAAACCTCCGCTCATTTACTTCCCTGCTTTTGAAGCACTGAAGCTGGATACGCTGGAATGATTCAATCAACAAACAAGGGTAGCAGCAGACTGCGAGCCCTGCTAATGAACAAAGAGAAAACTGCGCCTAGACTCTGCTAAGCACTTCAGTAAAATCGTCACGGGAATGGAAGAGAAAAGGACAGCAAAGAAAGAACACAAACTTATTTTTATCTTTTTCAGAAGTGGCGAGAATCTTTCTTCTCCTCTATTCAGAAGTTGGAGAAAACACCGGGGTGAGAAATATAAATTCCTCCAAACTGAAATTCTGAAACTTGATGTTAGAAGAAGCATAAATGCTAAAGAAAAAAGCACACAGAGAGAACAGCTTTAGAAAAATTACAGAAACTAAAACCAAATCAACAACTTTTTTTCCCCAGAAAGTAGGAAAAAAAAAACACTTAAAATCCACCACGAGATGAAAAAGAAAATTACAAAGGATCTTCCTGGATGCAAAGAGGACTTTACTGAACTGCAAGAGAAAGAGGTAAGGCTTTCTTCACCTGAAAATTGCAACATATCAAATCTTCCCAGAGCTTTCGTTCAGCTTAACGCTGTGCCAGCTGTTCTGTTCTCTGCTTCGGGGGACGGGAAATGTAAGCGTTAAAGTCTTCAGGAGAGTTGAGAGAGGAAGAGCAAAGGCTGTGCTTAATAAAAGCACTGCTCGGATTACAAAAACAAGCGGTTTACTCACACCACCACCACCCCCCCCCCCCTCCAAGCACTGGGTACATTTGGATGTCTCACTTCCACGAATCTTTACCGTCCCCTTGAGACTGTCACCGGTGTTTTATCGTCTACAGTTTCCTGACCTTCACCTGATAAATTAGGAACTGCAGCCATTAAACCGGAAACCTCATATATCATTTCTAAAGATATTTTGGGGGTGACCCTCTGCGGAGAAAGAGGATTCTTAATAAGGGGAAATATGGGAACTGCTGCCTGCCTACGTACACGCTGCCGGGGACTGGACACTCAGGAGAGGAGGAGTTGCATATACACAACGTGAGCATCTGCCTTTGCATCAGTTTGCACTTCCAAAGAGCAAATCTGCGTACGCTCTATCTAAAGGGAACCATTTGGCACCCAAATTAGCTATCACTTTTTACTGCTGGAGAAAGAAAGCAAAACCAACCAAACGTTAAAAGAAACTGATGCACTGCTTCCTTTCCACAGCTACTGAACTGTCTTCTCTGATCTTCTGAAACCAGTACCACACTCTGAAGGTGAGACCTGACTACCGAACCGTACCAGCCAAAGATGGACACAAGACGAGAATTTCATTTTTAAGACCTAATTGCACCCACCCAGCAAAACACAGGATAAAAAAAATATTGGATACCAGCTCAGACATGGTTTCAGTATCTCAAAATAGCAGATGACCAGTTTACCGTACTGACCATGCTGGCCTTTCTTCAGGATCATCCTGGACCAGAGTGGAACAGTGAACTCTTACATGATACACAATTCCTAGGCAAAACACAGCTCCTGAATACATTCTGCTGGACACAAAAATGTCCCTTTCTTTACATTTCTTGAACGAATCTGGAGATAGAAATGGATCTTTGTCGCCTCTCTCAGTAACAGGAGAACCCAAACAGGACTACCCAAGCGACGAACAAGGAAACAAAGTACATTGGGCTGCTCTACTGATCTTCCTGGTAATAATCCCCACCATTGGGGGGAACATACTGGTTATACTGGCAGTGTCTCTGGAGAAAAAATTGCAATACGCTACCAACTACTTTTTGATGTCCTTGGCGGTGGCAGATTTGCTCGTGGGTCTGTTTGTGATGCCAATTGCCCTTCTGTTAATATTATTTGGTAAGTAAAGTGTGTTTCTCTCATCAGGGTAGCATATGGGGTACAAGTGGGGGACATCTAAGTTAAACAAAAAAACTGCTTGCTTTCCACCTTACAATGTTAAAAATCAAGCAGATAATGGCTGCTAAACCTTTTCTCTCTCACCTAATTACAGCTTAATGTCTTTATGGGGCATATAACCACTGTGGATATTATTCTATTTGAAACAAACTATTTAAAAGTCACCTGAGACCTACAACTGATACTAAAGTGCAGCTGGACATGAAAAACTCCATTTTGTACCTTGTATTAGTTTTAAGAACATCAGCACAATGCTGGTATCTGTTCTATTGGATATTACACTAATTGCAGGCAGTCTTCTCTTCAAAAATGTGAAATGCATACTGTTCAGTATAGAAGTACTAAAGAGGTTTTGAACTTTCTAGGAGTCAGGCACTTGATGTTACTTTAGTATTGATTCCAAGCTGCAAAAGCAATCAGAGGTTGTTCCTTGCATCATCAGTGACAACAAACTTCACCAATATTGTTTTCAGAGAAACCTGTTTTGCCTACCCTGGAGAAAGTGGCAAATATGTCAAGTATCCCAAAGAATTAATTCATCTGTCAAGCCAAGGAAGCCTTAACTCATGTTCCTAGTATTTGAGACTTAGGATTTGTTCTGGTTCATATAGAATGAAATGGGCATTTTTTTTACACGAGCACGTACTGGGTGTGACATTTGCTTTCTCAGCTGTCACTACAGAACAAAGAAAGACATTTTCATGTTCTCTCTTCCCTAACTTTATTTCAGATATTACTTTTGACAACTTATCACAGGCAGCTTCACAGGAAAGTCTCTCTGACTCGTAAAGTTTCTTTAAGAACATAATTTAAATGATCTATTTTTGTATCACAGAAATGAAAAAAAAAAATTAATGAGATAGGTTTTTTTTTAGTGAAATTACTGATTGACACAATTATCATTAAGGTACAGATACCACTGGGCCCTAGATAATGAAAGGCTGCAGGAGTGCACTTTTCTATGTTAGATGTCTAAGAGTTGCCTGAGCAACAAGCAAACACAATCATAAACTCTGTTTTGGAAAGACAGTAGCTTTTGTTTGCTGCAGAATCATAGAATTGTCTGAGTTCTAAGAGACCTCCAAAAGTCATCTAGTCCAACCCCCTATGCAGTAAGCAAGGGCATGCTCAAAGAAGACTGATATCACTTTACTAACAAATATATTTATTCAGTAAATACCACAAGTCTGAATTTCTCCATATTACAGACTGTTGTTCCCTAAAAAAAGGTAGGAATTGGACATCAATTCAGTGCTGAGATCATAAACCATTTTTCTTTTCGAGCAACAGTTTCTAGACAGAAGAATGAATGTACATAAAAGATTTCTAACTGGAAAAACCCATAGCCATTTACTTAAAAACCTTGCAATGTCATATATGTGCATGTGTGTGTGCAGAGGCAAGAAAGAGATAGGTATGTGCATATATATATATATTTACATGTATATAGTTTAACTGCTTAGCTCCTGCAATAGGTCTCATTAACAATAAAGCTACTCACCTCAAAAATGTGCTAGTATTGGATTAGCAATCAAAGGGAAGATCTGGATTTTGTGGAGGTGGGTTTGTTTTTTTTTATAGTGCTGGAGTATTCTTTTTTGGTTTGGATTATTTTACTATTTTCATCTTTCTAACTTTATAAAAAGATTACCACTTCTTAGTATCTCAGTTAATTCAGTGCTAAGTCCTGGTGACAACAGTTTTAAAGCACGCTAGGAATCTTAATTTAAGAAGTCAAACAAAAGTATCTTTCATGCAGCAGGAAATTTTGTAAGAAAGTAGCAATTTTATTTATAATTAACTCAATAAGGTTGCAACTGAATTATCTTGCATAAAAATCCCTCTTTGGCAGACAAAGAGAAAAGCTCCTTTGCCTCTTCACCATCTGGGAGAAGATACTGAGGTGTTTATGGAAGTTTAAACATGAACAAACCACGAGGAGTTACTGGAATGATGATACAACAGACATTAAAATACATAACAAGTCTAAATCTTGAGGTTACATTAGCCAGGCAACTACTTGAACATAGAAAAAAAATCACTGACAGACAGAGAGCAAATTAAATCCATCTTCCTGGCACTTCCACACAGGAATGTTTCCATAATAATGAAATAGTTGGGTGCAGCTTCTAGATACAGAACGTAAATATTATGCTTCCGATTTGGGACCGATATCTAATTATGTGGAGGATATTTGAAGGAAGAGGTGTGAAGTGCAGTACTTTAGTTTTTACAGGCAGGATCATTTAATGTCACAGATTATTCAAATTCAAAACCTACAGAGATACTGGCTCCATGTGATAGAAGGGCTGCCCATTCTAAAAATCAATAAATACATCTATAAGTTGCTCGCAGGTGTAATATCCTAAGGGGCAGAGTGACCAACATGTACTCTGGTATAAACATACACTGCATTTTCAATTTAGGAGTGTCAGAATATATAAACAGTTCCTTGCTTTTAATGCTTGCTAAATTCTCCTCATTTCTTCCAAAAAAAGGAAGGCATGGTGGGAAATAACTGCAGTCACTGCAACCTAGATTTCAAAAGAGCTATTCTGATTTCTAACACCCCGAAGTACTGAAGGAAAGCAAAAAGGCTGCCATTCATCAGACAGCGAAATCAGCGAATAAACTTAAGAGATCCTCTCATTTGCAAAGCCCACACAGCAGGAAGGAGTCTGCTATCCACATCATGGTGGG
This sequence comes from Tricholaema leucomelas, assembly GCA_013400475.1. NCBI lineage: Eukaryota > Metazoa > Chordata > Aves > Piciformes > Lybiidae > Tricholaema lacrymosa > Tricholaema leucomelas. The sequence goes on along the minus strand of WAAF01001099.1, from coordinate 508,227 downwards.
CAATGGGTTACCTGGACACAGTAGGTACAGCAGTTTTAAAAACATATTCTATGTTCCTGATATTCATCCACTCATAAACCAGAAGGCAATGCTGAGCGTCCTGGGCTGCAAACCAGTATTCGAAAAATCTGTCACAAGTAATCTCCATCTTAATCTTTTCCCATCACTGGAGATGAACTACAGGAAATTTTCCCTTCTTGCTTGTGCAAACCACCAGAGAAAAACACTTTAAATGAGGCTTACTAATCAGAATCCCACTATCTCAAATCTAAAGAAAGCAAGGGTTATACTTTGCAAAGCAATTCAGTTTTGGTTTCAGTTTTTTTTTAAACTCTAAAACTATTTTGGCTCAGCTAAAAAAAAAAACAAAACAAACTACACCATGGTGAAGAGCTACTGTTGAACCTAGAATTGCAGTGGAGAAATAAAGGCAGGCAGCTGTAGGGGGAGAAACAGCAAGATGGTGGCCAGGAAATACCATGCCTCTACAGAGGTGAACACCACACACAGATGCATTCACACCAGTTTGAAGACTGAAGCCTAGGCTTAAGGCAGCTAGTGACTTAAAATATCCAACTTTCCTCTCAGTAAAAGCATCCTTACCTAACAGTAATAAAATCCTTTACAGGCAACATATTTCAGCAGCCTTTATAGCAGAAGTCTATTTAAAGATCTCTCTTAATCATAACATGTATACAGGCAGTGCTTTTGAAAAACCTCTTTGGCTTATATCAAGAGCAGTTCTTCTGTATTGTACTTTGATTTAAGGATTACACATTTCCAAAGTATTTCTTATAAATAAAGCTTTTCTTAAATAAAGATTAATCCAGGGTAGACAGTTGTGGTAAAAGCTCATCTTACTCCTCTTAAGAGCAGTCTCTCAAACACTAGGAACAGAGTTTCTAATGCAGCTGTAACCAACAAATCAAAAATAAGTAAAAATGAAATACACCACGGTATAAATCCTAGACAACTACCTGACTCTTTTGGACTTTAAGCTATCAGTTTCCCACTATTTATTTTGTTTCAATAATTGCCATATTCTTCAATTCTTGTCAGCTACTGTGTTTAAAGCCTACTCTGAATTTGTATGGGTTTTTGTTTTGTGTCATCTCATACACACAAATATAATAGTACATAATGCCATAATCAAGTATGTCTGCACTCAGCTCAAAACAAGACAAAAATAAACAACAAAGCTTTATCTGTCCAGTTGCACTTAACCAACTTACAAGAGCTCTTACAACTCATAAAAACAACACCGTTGGCTTGTATCAGATAGCTGTTCATATGTATCTGTATTTAAAAGAAGGAAAAGAGCTTGGGGTTTTTTTGTTTCAAAATATTCAAGGGTTTTCTTCTTCAGAGAGCAAATTAAGTAAAAAAAAGGAAGAATTTATTACACTGCAGTTCTCCCAAAAGCAAGGGAGTTATAATACCAGGAGTGGCACATACATACTCTCCAACAGAACTATTAGCTACTCACTTAACATGCAGCTGCGTAGGTAACATCCTTCAAAATGCAGAAGATACTTTCTGTTGTTCACATTTTATCTGAACTAATCTTTCATCACAGGGTCAAAAGTAGTAGTCTTCATTTTCTGAGGTGAGCAAAAATATTTAGAGCCCTTCACATAATTTATTCCTTTTTTCCTCTTTTAAACTGTTATATGAGCCAGCTGGTTTTCCTTTTTTATTTCCTTCAGAAAGGCATCATGCCTTACTGCCAGCTGCAACTGTAGATAGCAAAATTAAATAGCATTTCATGATATACTAATTATATCTTTCTCATACCTGCCTGAGAGTATTTTTTTGAAGCCTAATTTCAACCTGGTTTAGGAAATACACAGCTAGATACTAAAATTAATAGCTTGAACATAGATCTCCTCTTTCCATTCTGCCTCACTGCATGCTGCATACACCATCCTCTCACCTGGAGTTCATGCTTTGGGGAAGGGTGAGGTTTGGTTCAGGACTCCCTCCATCCATCCCTGGCATAGCTAGGAGTGGAGGCAAGTATGTGCTATGGCTGATTTTATCAAGTTTTTCACCCTCTAAAGTTCAAGGCAGCATCCATATAATTTCTGTCATCAGCCACATTATGAAAAAGAATGTTTTAATCTGAAACTTCTGCAAAGTGACCTCATTGATACTGGGCCTTACAACAGTCCAGCTCCTTTAGCATTCTCAGCACACAGAGATTAAAACCAATCTGATTTGTTAGTAATATTTTGTGTTTTTTTCCATAATCATCATTCAAAGAAGAATTGATTCCTCTGGTACTACTATTTGTGTGCTTGCTCACCGAGTACAGCTGAAATTTATAAGGAGAATACATTTATCAGATCAACTTCCACCATTAGAAACAGAAAACCCTTCTGGGTGCATGTGTTCTTCCCTAGGACTACAGAACATTCTTACAGACACACAACAGCAGGGTACAGACCGAACTGAACACTTCTGGCACTGGACTGCAATACAAACTACTTACGAGAGGAAAAAAAAAGGCAGTTAAGAAAAAAAAACAATAAATCAAACAGCTTTATTAAAGTTAATTCCAAACACTCTGTACTACAGACATTGATAGATATAGTTCTGAAAACTACGAGATTTTGGAGAATCTAAATGCTACAAAACCTTTATCTTGGATACAGTGCATTTGACAGACCCTACACTCGCTGTAAGATCAACATTAAAGACAGGTAACTACTGTGAGAAATAGGATGCCAGACTTGAAATCCAAGGCACTGCTCTTAAAAATAGGCACGAAAGACCTCCAGTTTTAATAAAATCTTTACTGAATCAGAAGGGCCTTGCTTGGCCACAATCATCCTCAACTCTACCTGCTCAAGTGACACAGTAAAGTCAATTTAAAACTACGGAAACTAGATTCTTCAAGATCATCACTAAGATTCAATCATGGTTCTGCAGTGATTAATACATTGGTTATGACCCCTGAATCATAGGACTATCAAGGAGATACAGCTGAAAATAATCATTTAACAGCACACTGCAAGGACCCAGTACAGTCATGGAGCGTTTTTTTAAAGCTGTTTTATCCAGAGCCTTTGCCACAAAGAGTTTATGACAAAGACAAAAAGAGAGGGAAAGGCTTTGAATGCACAAGCAGCCTGATCAGTATCATGGCAGTAACCAGGCCAGTTAGAAGCTAACAGAAATGTAAGACAGAATCCAGGTGAGGCAGTGGCAAAGCTCAGTTCCTATTGTACCATGAACTTCTCAAAGGTACTGATGCCAAGAGAAATGCCACACAATGAAAGCTCTCAAAAAAGCTTAGATTCTAATGATTTTTCTGTTCTCTTTCAGACAATGTCTGGCCTTTACCAACTGCCTTGTGTCCTATCTGGCTGTTCCTTGATGTCCTGTTTTCCACAGCTTCCATCATGCACCTCTGTGCCATCTCCTTAGACCGCTACATTGCGATTAAAAAGCCAATCCAGGCTAGTCAGTACAATTCATGGGCTACAACAATCATCAAAATCACCGTAGTTTGGCTCATTTCAATAGGTATGTGAGAGTTGGAGACTGGAAAAGGAATGCAGAACCTTTTCATGTCCAAAACAATAGGTGATATCTGGGCAAATGGAAAATCTGGCCAAGTAGTATTGATCAGCAGACTCTAACACCTGGGCTGACCTGGACCATGCATAACTACATCATCAAAATCTGCCTGAACTGCTGCTCCTTATCAGGCTTACCAGGAAGGGAAGGACTGAGCAGGCATAATCACCACTCTTCCTCATGGTCCTAGAAGTTCAAAGATCAGAAGATACCATCTGTATTCATAGCATGTCTCCTGGCAAAGCAAGATTTCATGCTCCTGTGGTAGTATATTCTGTCCCAAACATAATTTCAACTTTGAGTAGATGCTGTTACAATCTGTGCCTTGCAACTGTCCCACAAAGCAAGTTAAAAAAAAAAAAAAAAATTAAAAAGGTTAATTACCTACATCAAAGATTGAAAGATAAATGAGTGGTTGGTAACAATCACACTGAGATTGCCAAGATGCAATAAAGCATATAGAAAGGCTAACTTTTAAGCAAAAAAGCCCAACAACAAACCCTGAAAAGTTTATCTAAAGGATGTCAGTGTATAACTTTTATTCATTTGGCACCTCACCTATCTTTCATATTTAAGAAAAAAAACCATTTGTTAAATGAGCTAAGGAGGTGAAAACATTTAAACAACTGAATGTGCACTGCAGGCAGCCATAGACATCAGGCTCTGTGTGCAAGAGGAAAAACATAATTATTCTGAGTTACTATGATCACTGAGGAGAATAGGAGAACGAGTAGATCCACAGAATGGGTACACCCACCTTCTTGGCTGAGATATACACACCTAAACCCCAAAATTCCAACTTAAAAAACAATTCTGGAAGAGCTGTGATGAGAGGAGAAAAGACGCTATCTCTATTTTATCACAAAAAAGGGGAACTGTTAGCATGATAAGACACTTACAAGTTGACCTTTTAATGCCAAATTTCTTGTTATTAATCACTGTTGTACTTTTTCATTTCTCTTTTATCCAACACAAAAGTACTCTGCAGCTGAGCCAGCATGCTCCAAATCAAAGGTTAATTTGGTCCAATCTTCATTTTAAGTGTCTGCTCATTAAGAAAGGGATCAAGTTGCTGAAGGGTAAACCATTTTGTTCTTGCTGCCTTCAACCAACTTCAGTAAGAGGAATATAGTAAATCTCTAGATCTCATTAAGTGGTATCAGGAAACAGAGCACAAATAACCTTTACCAGACAGCAAGGAACCTGATGTTTTTGTTATAATGTCAGCCTGCTGGCAAATATAGTGCTGACTGTAATTTAGTGGTTATAAAAAATTCATTTAAAAGACAAGATTGCTAACATTTTTTTTTTCAAACAAGTGGTGAATTACAGAGCCAGCTCGCCTCACTTAAACACTCTTAAATATGCAAGAGACTTTAAACAACAAATCCATCTCAAGCACACACTGCATAATTCTGGCTTCTATTTAACTAGTTGTATATATACAGAGGAGTCAAGCAGGGCGAAAAAAAATAAGCTGTCTGTGTCCAGTCACTTGATGTGGTTAAGGTAAGAGGGAAAGATGAGTTTAATGCATTTACAGAACTGTCCTTCAAAAAGTTCAAAGGTTACTTCAGGGAAAAAATAAAGGCAGATGGCATTAGGGAAATACATTTCACTGGGGGAAAAGCCATAACAATTCTATGAACCCGAGTCCATGTAATTCATGTGTAGTTGGCAACTTTATGCTGCTTCCTCAAATAGAATAGAATCAAGCAGGTTGGAAGAGACCTCCAAGATCATCCAGTCCAACCTAGCACCCAGCCCTAGCCAGTCAACTAGAACACGGCACTAAGTGCCTCATCCAGGCTTTTCCTGAACACCCCCAGGGATGGTGACTCCACCACCTCCCTGGGCAGCCCATTCCAATGCCAATCACTCTCTCTGGCAAGAACTTCCTCCTAACATCCAGCCTAGACCTCCCCCGGCACAACTTGAGGCTGTGTCCCCTTGTTCTACTGCTGGTTGCCTGGGAGAAGAGACCAACCCCCACCTCGCTACAACCTCCCTTCAGGTAGTTGTAGACAGCAATGAGGTCACCCCTGAGCCTCCTCTTCTCCAGGCTGAACACCCCCAGCTCCCTCAGCCTCTCCTCATAGGGCTGTGCTCCAGGCCCCTCACCAGCTTTGTTGCCCTTCTCTGGACATGTTCCAGCACCTCAGCATCTCTCTTGAGTTGAGGAGCCCAGAACTGGACACGATACTCAAGGTGTGGCCTGACCAGTGCTGAGTACAGGGGCAGAATAACCTCCCTTGTCCTACTGGCCACACTGTTCCTGATACAGGCCAGGATGCCACTGGCTTTCTTGGCCACCTGGGCATGGGTTAGCCCCAATCTCCTTAGGAAGGGCACTGTTAAAGCTCAGCTTGTCCAGCCTGACAAAGTACTATTTGCCCTATTACCCACGTGAAGCTCTCAACAATTCACATTCTCTCTGTTACCCTGTACCTGCTCCAGAGCTCAGGAACTACCTTCTTTTAGAGACCCTTTTGGGCTTGAGGCCCAAAGAAGAGATTGCAACCAATTATCGTATACTAAAGTACTTGTTATTTTCTCCCGTAGGCATTGCTATTCCAGTTCCTATCAGAGGCATTGAAGATAGAAATGGCAACCCTAAAAATATCACCTGTGCTCTGGTGCCTGACCGCTTTCACGACTTCATCCTGTACGGATCAGTGGCCGCATTCTTCATTCCCCTCGCTATCATGGTAGTCACTTATTTCCTGACCATCCAAGTGCTACGCAAGAAGGCCTACTTGATCAACAAACCACCTCAGCGTTTCACTTGGTCAACAGTGTCCACAGTATTCCAGCGTGACACAACTCCTGCCTCCTCACCAGAAAAAGTAGCCATGCTAAATGGCTCCAAAGTAGACAAGACTTCAGTCAGTGACATGCCTGTCTGCAGAACATCCACCATAGGGAGGAAGTCCATGCAAACGATAACCAATGAACAAAGGGCATCAAAAGTTCTGGGGATCGTGTTCTTTCTTTTCTTGTTAGCGTGGTGCCCGTTCTTCATTACAAACATAAGTTCAGTTCTGTGCAACTCTTGTGACAAGGAGGTTTTTCAGAAGCTCATGGAGATATTTGTTTGGATAGGATATGTATCCTCGGGAGTGAACCCTCTTGTCTACACACTTTTCAACAAAACCTTCAGGGAGGCGTTCAGCAGGTATATGACTTGTAACTATCGGACCACAAAGCCCATCAGGGCCCTTAGGAAGCGCTCCAGCAGGATCTCTTTCAAAAGCTCTGTAGCAGAAAACTCCAAGCTCTTTGTCATGCATGGGATGAGAAATGGAATTAACCCCATTATGTACCAGAGCCCAATGAGGCTGAGGAGCTCACCCATCCAAGCATCATCAGCCATTCTGCTGGACACATTGCTGCTCACAGAGAATGAAGTTGATAAAACAGAAGAACAAGTCAGCTACGTATAGTGGGACAGCAGCCACGGCCATATCATAGTTATTACTGTATGTAGTATTCTAGGTAAACGTGCTGTAAGAGGGTATAAATACTACTGTTTTCTGTTATTTATGCAAGCAATATCTTATAAATTTATATTAATTCCTCTCTTCCAAAGTCTTCACTACTTTAACCCCAATCCCACGGTGGCAACCACAACCTCAGTCCACCATAAATGACTATTGCAGAGCTGTAGCCTTCCATGAAGAGGGAAATAAATAAAAGTTAAATCAGTTTGAGTATCTGACTTCAGTTATCATCATCTTCAGTCTCTTCACAGAAAATTTCAATAAGAAAAATATCTCTGTGCAAACACTATCTTCACTCTGGCAAGAAGGCAGAATACTCTGTAGGCTGATGCTCTGCAATGAAATCAGTGCAGGAGAGACACAAGCTTGCTGATTTTAATTCATATCTATCTATACTCTGTGTAAACAAAGCAGTACACAGCTCACTGCATTGTCTCCCACAAATAAGGTCCTCTGCTGAGACTATTGCTGAAATGATCACTTTGTAGTTTTACTATAGTGTTGGGCAGAATCTCCTACCAACCTAAATTTCATCTCCACTACTCTTACATACATGGTATTGTCAGATTTGTCACAGAAAAAAAATCCCTGTTATTTTCATACTAAGAAAATGAGAAGATTTAACCAAAATAGGACAATATCACATCAAAGATTGTAAGCAAAACAGGACAGAAAATTACTAGAACATCCCTTTAATTTATATGAAGAAAATTCCTTTTTTTATGACCAGTGGAATTTCACTGAAAGCCTTCCCTCACCCAATGTAGTTCATAGAAAGCAGAAAAAAAACACAGATAAAAACAGAACAGCTACTTCATTTGAAAACAGCAGGGTTTAAGAGACAGTAGAGACAAGAGTACTGTCTAGACCTGCATATATTCAGAGTTTAGATTAGCTCAAAATTTCCTTGGCTTGATGGCATAACGTTACAGGTACAATCTGCACTCTTCCAAACATGCTCAAGCCTTCAAACAGAGCACAAAATTCATAGCATGAAGTGCTCCTCAGAATCCATAAAGGCCATCACAGACTGTAATGTGGGAAATCAGGAGCTTCCAACAGTTCCAGACCGTATCTCTTTGAAAAGGGAAATCAGATTTCCCCAAAGCAGCGCAGTTCTTACAGTAAACAGCCAGATCACCTTCTCTGTTTGGTTGTTGTTTTGTTTCCGTTTACAGTGAAACTTTGTTTTAATTTTTAATGTTTTCAAAACTCTTCAGTTACATGCTAAAATTATGCAGAGCAAAGGGCTTATGTTCTTTTCATCTGCAGAACAGAAAGTACTACAGAAAACATGTCCTTCCAACATTTATTTATATATATTTTATTTAAAACACATGCAAGTTCGAAAAAGAGCCTAAGGTAACAACTGCCAGAAAGTTCCAGGAGAAAGTCTTAAAAATAGTTCCATGGTACTTACAGTAATTTGCTTCCTCCCCACTCCCCACTTCAGAATAAGCACTAGTTGCTCTTATTTCAATTTTGTTATTCAACAAAAAGTGAAATACTGTAATTGATGGATTCTTATAGCTGTGAATGACAGAAGGTATGGGGCTGGAAAGGACCTCAAAAGATCATCTAGTTCAACCCCTCTGCCAGAGCAGGATCACCTATACCAAATCACTCAGGACTGCATCCAGACAGGTCTTGAATATCTCCAGAGAGGGAGACCCCACAACCTATGCTGGGCAGTTGTTATTTGTCTACACCTAAAAACATTTGAGAATCAAAAACTTTAATAAGACCTAGTCTAGTTTGAAACTCCAGGGAAGCATGAGTAGGAATAAAACAAACCCCCCAAAATCCAAAACTTCCAGGTATGTAGCTGAAAATATCACAGACTGGTGCCACATTTAACCTAGACAGGTTCTCCAAAAGCAGATAAAGTGGCAATCATATGAATGCAGAGAGTGATTACAGCAAAAAAAACCCCAACACAATTAAAAGCATCATCTGCAATGCAATAATCAGCCTTCTTGAGGATTAACTCCAACTCAGCACCATTCTGGAGAACTACTTCCAAAGCAGCCAGAGAGCAAGTAGCAATCCTCTTTGAAATCTCTCTTGCTACTTAAATAAATCCATGCCAATGAAACAAAATCCACTTAAGCAGCAGGCAGCAAACATCTGCTTTGAGCAACAACTTGAATTTCATAGCTGGCTCACAGCATCTGCAAAGAGCAAGAGGTAACTTAGTTCTCTTCTGCCTGATCCTGCTCTTGTACAACGTTCAGTCTGCAACGAGCAATTTGCCCTAAATGTCCCACAAGGAATGATTCCAAGGCCTCTTTGTAATCAGAAGTTAGACTCCACCAACAGGAAACAATCCTTGAAAAAGTCTCACCCAGCAAGTATGTATTTTGTCAAGCTAGCATCTAAATTTCTGGTTTGGTAACCATAAATAGAAGCTCAACATGTTTCAGTTCCTGAATTTAGTCACGAACAATAAACCTCAATCAAAAGGACTGGTGACTAATCAAATATTCAGTCTCCTACAGAGAAAGAAAATGTCTCCACAGACAGAAAAACATCATCAAGAAAACATGCACATTCCATTTACCTGCCAAGTGTAAAAAGAGTTTGCTTTGTCAGTAGACAAAAATTAAGTTAAGAATTCAGGTAGCAGCCTTGGAAAGCATAAGGACAAAGGGAAAGGAAAAATGAAGAGAAGATGCAGAACTATGGAATAAAAAGCCAACACCAGGGACGTCAGAGATCTTGTTTTAGCAACTGTATCTACAAGAACAGATCTGAATAAAGTCATGACCTTCATTAGCAAGACATGATTGGAAATGAGAGTCACTGCAAGCAAATGTAAGGAAGCACAAGCTTGTTGTATGGTAACTAAGGATGGCAGTGTTCACGCAGTACTTAGAAGCAAGACAGGAGGTTTGGTACTAACTACATCCATGAGCATCATCTTAAAGTAGCACAAATGCAGAAAAAGGTTTTTTACATGTTGGCTGAGAAGTGAGACAATGTTCATAGCTTCCAGCTTCCTCTATATACTAGATAAAATAACAACTTACACAATCACCTAGTTCAACTTTTCTCACTGTCACAAAAAGCTTTTATCTGGCATACTTCTCTAGAGAAGCAAGACAGACAAAAGTTAAAGCTGAGGTGCAGCATATGAACACTATGGGAAGAAATACAATTTAGAAGAACTATGGACAAGTTGAGGGGGCTTGTTGTTGTTTAATTATTTCAAACACATTAGGAGGCATTTAGTCAATGTTCTGGCTGTCTATCTAATTAAAAATCGCAGCACAGACATGAACATAAATACATCCACCACAGCATCCTCTCAGCAGGCTTGCAGAGAGGAAAACATAGAATCATAGAATCAATCAGGTTGGAAGAGACCTCCAGGATCAGCCAGTCCAATCTATCACCCAGCCCTAGCCAATCAACTAGATCATGGCACTAAGTGCCTCATCCAGGCTTTTCATGAACACCTCCAGGGGCAGCGACTCCACCACCTCCCTGGGCAGCCCATTCCAATGCCAATCACTCTCTCTGGGAAGAACTTCCTCCTAACATCCAGCCTATACCTCCCCTGCACAACTTGAGACTCCGTCCCCTTGTTCTGTTGCTGGATGCCTGGGAGAAGAGAACAAAGCCTAACATCATAACTTCTTTGAAACCCAAATAAAGGGAATACCTTAAAAAAACCAAACCAAACAACAAAACAACCCAGACTAAAACAAGCAAAACCAAAGAAAATTCCAACCTTTAAGCCACCCTAAGAAACAGAGAAGCAAACAAATTCAGTTAATATCAACTGTGGTTTCATGAGGCCCATCCCATACCACCTGATGTTCTATAAACTGCCAAGTACAGACTCTAACAGAAAACCTTAAGGCCAGAAAAATTTACTCATGACTTATCTTGTATTCAACTAAGTGTAGAATTCTTCCAAACCACAGCACCATGGCCACACTTGTATAATTTTTCAAATGTATAAAAATACAGTGAAAAAGATAGTGTAAAGCAAAAGTCAAAGCACTGAGATGAGAAACTGATGCTGTAAAGCTGTTCTCCAACACGTAAATAGCACAGTGATTTTTTTATGGTACTTCATAGAAAACATAATTTTGCTACACCACTTTCTTGCTGTGGAAAAATCCACTGCACTGCAAGCTGGTAGGAGAAATCAAAGGCATTACTCCCCTAAATCTTTCTTTAGGCTGTCATATGTAACATCAGCCTTAAAAGGTAAAGTAATGCAAGTACACTAAACCTGGTAAAGGCACACTAAAAAACCTGGGACACTGAAGCTCAAAGGAGCAGGATGCTCACCAAAGCTGTTCTGGCTCTTTGCCTTGCAAGCTGGAGCCAGGAGTCCCAGAGCTCTGGAGAGTTCTCAAGACTGACTGAACATTACTATGAAGCATTACATTTCTTTCATTATATTGAAGCCTATAATTTCTAAGTAACACTCCTTTGTTTCACTTTCCTCTTTGGCTCTCTAGGTAACCAAAGACAACAACTGTGCATCCAAGGCTGTGGATGTAGTCTAGCTGAACTTCAGCAAGGCCTTTGACAGTGTGGTGGTGAATGGTGTCACATTTGGCAGCTGGCACTAGTGCTGTGCCCCAAGGATTAGTGCTGGGACCAGTCCTCTTCGATATCTTTAGTGATGATCTGGACCAGGGGATTGAGTCCAGCATCGCTAAGTTTGCAGATGACACCAAGCTAGGAACAAGTGTTGATCTATTGGAGGGTAGGAGAGCCCTGCAGAGGGACTTTGACAGGCTGGATGGGTGGGCAGAGGCCAATGGGTTGAGACTGAACAAGGCCAAGTGCAGGGTTCAACACTTTGGCCACAATAACCTCAAGCAGCACTAGAGGCTGGGGACAGAGTGGCTGGAGAGCAGCCAGGCAGAAAGGCACCTGGGGGTACTGGTAAATAGTAGCTGAACATGAGCCTTCACCAGAAGGGATCCTCATTCTCCTCCCCCAGGAAGGCTGAGTAAAACAAAGATAAAGTGAGTTGGAGGGTAAGCAACCTTCTTAACCTTCCCTACGCAGGAATTGCCAAGCAAGTATGTTGCACTAAATTCCTCTTCTTCAGAATTAATATACTGGTATAGATGACATTAGAGTGACTTGTTAGCCTCATAATTACCCAGATGATCTACCATCTGCCTACTGGATAAAGGTAGGTTGTAGGAGTTAAAAAAAACAAACTGTCCCAAGTCTTCCTGGAACGAAATCTAAGTATCCGATCTGCGCTTGCTTAAAAACAAATATACAACACTGAAATATCAAAGGCTAAGTAAACACAAAGAATACAAAAGCAGGAAACACTACTATTTCACTTGCATCATCTTAAAATGAGGAACTGAGCATAAGTCATGCTGAGCTCTCTGTGCCTGGGTAGTCTCCACTTATCAGATAAGACTCCATCTACCTTTCAAGAGTCTCTAGAAGATGCATTGTTCTCTCTATTGCACTCAGCCTCTTCCCAAGAACATCGCACCAAGGCAGAAGCAGCATCCCACAACTTAAGTCCTGCTTCCTCTTATTTTCCTCAACAACTACTAAGACAGCATTAACGCTTTCAACAACTGCTGCATGCCACATTGAAGCTTTCTCCCTAGCAGATTTGTTATCTCTATAAAACATCTACTTTTTCATTTCATACACAAAGTGTTTAAATACATTGAAGCATTGTTCTACCATATAATATAAAAATAAAGCTGGCTACAGAAACCAATCCCATCTCACTCTGCAATATAAACAAAGATCAAATCGTGATCTAAAGTGCTAAAAATTAAGATTTAAAACTATTTTTTTTCAATTTTAAAGAAGTAAACCACTTTAAATTTCTTGATTTTTCCAGCTCATTGAAATAGTCTTTAAAAAAAAAGAAAAGAAAAATACTGACCAGAAATCACAAGCTGTTTTCCAACAACCAGGATAAATATTTTATAAACCACTTTAGAAGAAAGGAGGATTAATATATAAACATCAATAACAAGGGAAGTTTGTGATCACTGGCAAAAGTATCAGGACTGGAAGACACTTAACAGTAGCCAAGTCAATAAATCTCTCCTTGCTGTTTCAGAATACAGCTTCTTGTACAGCTCTGCATCCACACTGCAGGCTCCAAACACCTTGAGCTTTATTCATGCCTATGTACCATTTTACAGTAACATTTTAGAAGCCCCTCCTGTAACAGATGGTCAATTTTAAAAGACAGAAGATGGAAGCTGTCTAAAGTTTTTATGATGTACTAATGTGACTGTCTTGCTAGTTGTGAAGATGAGAAAAAGGAGGAGAGTCTCCAAACAATTCTCTTGCATCAGAGCAATTTCTGACAATTTAATATAGCATCATGAAAATGATCACTCATAATATGTCCTAATCACACAACTATGTCCTAATTTTTGTAAAACACTAGGAGGAAAAAAGGTCACACTAAGTGCTACAGCCTGCAGGCTATAATACTTGTGGTGTAAATACAGCTGGCGATCCTCTTGCAAATGCAAGAGCTTCACCAACTTTTCATCTTTGCTCCAGGCAGCAAAGGCAACTTTGGAAAAGAACGTAGGAAGAAAACCAATGAAAGTGCATTTCATCATTTTTTAAAGTTATCTGAGAATATAAAAGGTATTGCTGTGATAAGAAAATCCAAGTGGTATTAATTAGAGAGTCATTAACTACAGACCATTTTCAATTGGTATGTTAAGAAACACAGAAATTCTCTTAATGTATTATATGCTAAGTACTGAATGGTTTAACTTGGTAATGTGATGACTTTCACAACACACTAGAAAATGTCACCTTCCAATTCTTAAACAAAACTGCATAACCTAGATTGGAACATCCCATCTAAGCCCTGATCCATGAATTTTGAAGAATTATATAACTGCACATGTTATTTTGCAGACTTGCCCAGTAATTAAAAAAGAAAGAAAAGAAGGAAAAAAAGAGATTAAACAAAAAAGGAGAAGAGAAGGGGGGGGCAGTAGAAAAAAAACCCAAGAGAAAAAAAAAAAACAAGACAAAAGTGGAGATTTTTTAAGGGAGAAAAAAGAGATAGGAAAAAATTGAGGAAAAAAAGCCAACCAAAACAACAAAACCAACCTTAAAAAAACCCACTATTAAAAAAATTAAGTTACTCCTCAAGGTAAAGCAAAAGCTTGCTTTAAAAATTAAATGTCCTAAAATCAGAATGGTTTGGATTGGGAGGGTCATCTAGTCAAAGCACCCTGTTGTGAGCAGGGACATCCTTCACTAGAGCAAGTTGCTCAGAGACTAATTTGACCTTGAATATCCACAGGGATGAAATCTCAGTTACCTCCCTGGACAACCTGTTGCAGTGTTCCACCACCTTCATGGTGCAAAACTTGTTCCTAATATTCAATGTAAATCTGCTTTTCTCTAGTTTGAAACCACTGTCACACATCCTATCACTAGAGGCATTTGTAAACATTCATGTTTTATTACATTCTGTTCTATTGCATTTTACTCTGTTACTGTGCTGCTTTCATTAGCTCTAGCTACAAAAACAAAGCTGTGCTCTTAAATGTACACAGGTTGCATATATGTGCTAGCAAGGAAGACTCACAGAGGTAAACAAGGACAGAATAGCATTACAGAATGTTCTGCTATGCAAACATATTACCTAAAAATAGCTGCCTTTGTGACATTTATGACACTTCTAGTTCAAATCCAAGAAGAAGAACATTTATGCACAGATAGGTGTAACAAAGGGAGAAAACAAACTAGGTATCTAAGACACAAAGTATTTGTGGGCTTGAGCTGTGTCAGGAGCTCTGTTGTGTTTGCCAAACTTTTGGTGATTTTAAGGAAATTATCATTCTCTGTGTAACCTTCACTCTCATATGGATTATTCTTACAAGAGAAACAGACAGAAGCACAAGACTCTGCATATTGCTACTGCTGTAGGGTACAACCCAGGAGATGAACTTACACCTCCAACACATTCAGCCTTACAGTAATGGCATGAATTCCCCAAGAAAAATGTAGACCACATTAAACAAATTCATTCTCTTATTTCAATCCTGACATCACAGTTCCCTTCACATATGACAGATTCAACAAGATCTCTTCTCACAGGACCTTCAGTTATTTTCCTTCATCTGAGACAAAATTAATTTCTGGGGCTTAGCCTGCTCACCTTCTACCATGAAATAACTTCATTCAAAAGCTCTTTATACCTAGGAGCTGACAGATCATTAACTTTTGCCATTAATCCATGTTGTATCAGTCACCTTTAAGGCATTTACTTTAAGACAAGTAAATCCAGTTCAAGGAACCACCATCCTAGAAAAGATGTTATTTTAGTCATGAAATCTGACAATCTGACCCACAGGCAGACCACTTTCTTTTTATGTCTCTGCATGCCTACAATGTTGTGATGGGTCAGAGCACAGAGTTTGTGCTAAACAGCAGGTTCAGCAAACATGAAAGGTGAATGTAAAACCAGTTCCTACATTCCTACACTGATGGATGACGTTTCTTTGCAGGAACTGAAACGCGGCTTTTGATTAAGGTAAGAGTGTAATGCAGGGGGTAACCTGTGGGGCCTTCGCTTCCATCACTGCATGCAAATGCAGGCTTCTGGGCTAGACAAGCCAAGGGCTTCCTTCAACAACAGCACATGTATTTTGTGAAAGTTATCAAGTGAAAAGTGTTAGCATCTAAAACAGTCTAACACAAGCCTTCTGCTCCCAGAAACCAGTGATATTGAGCTATGAAGTTTTAGTCCTCTGCTACCAAGTAAAATGGACATTGCATCTCAGAAGGAAATACTCCCCCCAATAGTGCAGCAGATTTTGGACTGGATCCCTCCAGAAAGGGAAGAGGCAGAAATAGACTTGAAACATTGCAGAGCATGTGAAAAAAAAAAAAAAAAAAAAAAAAAAGAAGTCATTCATTTCCTCATTGCTGGAGAGTACAGGCCCAGAACTATCTTGCTGCAACAAGATGCCAATACATGGTAAATGGTTTAGCTCGAAGCCTTGAAAGCTTCTGATTTTGGTAGGAGCCAAGAATGTCCAATTATGTTTGGTACTTGCTGAAAAGATACATTACACTGAAATCAGAGATCAAAAGCACTTTGTCACAACCCGTTTGGAAAGTAGATGCTTGGAACTGTGGAAGGTCTGCATGAGATTTTCTTGCTGTACACAGAGGCAGAGAAGCAGGCTGCACAGAGCCTTTGGCTTCAGAGGGAGACACAGACTGCTAGGCAGCAAGGCATGGTCTGTGCTCATGGAGAGCAACAGAGCAAAAGCTCTTGGGAGACGCCTGCTGCCCACAGAAGGGATTCACTTTGTTCATAAGATAAATTTAATTGCAGCCAGAACGTGGTTCAGTAACACAGAACAGAGCAGAGACAATTCTATGTGAAGAAAACTTGGTTAATGACACACGGACTGGTTGCATCAGTAACTCAGTAATTTTAATACTAGCTTTAAGCACCTCTTATCCTGCTTTTTAGGATGCGTTTACAGAATGCCACTTACACAAAGAAAACAAACTGAGTTCTTAAAATTACAGCCCTGGACTCAGGTGTGCATTAACTCCTCTCAGACACTTTGAAAAGGCTGTGGCTTGGCTCAGTGCTTGGATTACACAGATTAGCATATGAAGAAATGAAGGTGTAGTCTTTGGGCAGCCTTCCAATTCCTTAAACTAATAACAACAACAAAAGCAAGCAAGCAACCAACCAACAAAAAAATCCCAAACATCTATTATGTAGGGAACTGTAGAGCACTACAAAATACCAACCCAGTAACAGATATCACTTCAGAGAACAAAAGAAAACATCATCATTCTGCTGTGATGGGCTTACACTACTAGAGTTTAAGACCAGTGGCCTGACAGAGTTTAACAATAAATGCTAAAAAACCCCAAAGACTATTTCAATGTTTTTCTTCAAGCTATTTTTTCCAAAGTCACAAACTCCAGGAACATTTTAGATAGCAATTAGGCAGGCATATTTGTCTCAGTATTTTAAAAGGCCTGGCACAAACACTGCATATTTAATTTTTAATGAACTCTCAATCCTGTAAATATTAGATTTTCATTCTATTTGCCAATTTCATCTAACTTTACTCAGACAATTAAACCCAGAAACCTACAGAAAGGCTCATTAAGCTTGCCATGAATGTTAAGGAAAGCTTCTAATTCTGAAAAAAGTTGTATTCTCTCTCCATTTTTCAACTTTTCAATGTCCATTCAGCCAGCAGTTGGGTCATTTTGTGAAAACAACAGCATCTACATTTCCTGAAAACGGAACAAGACATCAAACTGAAGGCAGCAGAAGTGACCAAGGAAGCTGATGTACCTGAACAGAATGAAACCAAGTGACTCAACAGCTGCTCGCCTCACGTCATCATTCACATCACTCACCTACAAAAGGGAAAAAGAGTACATTCAGAATGTAGTTAAAACACTTGAGGACTCAGCAATACTTCAGTCCAGGCATCAGGAACACAAGCTAATCAAGAAAGCAGGATTACAGAGTGAAAAAGTTAACAGTCATGTTCAGCCTTAGCTGAAACAGCATCACCCCTTGTTCATACCCTGTGCATGAAAGCCTACCAAAGACCCTCGCCTCACCTGACTCTCCTTGTCCATCATTATATGGACTATTCACTGCAAACCCATTACCAACGACTGTTATATTTTTCAATAGGTTCCCTTTTTGTGATAGCAGGTTGAACGTTCTCCTACTGAAAATCTACTTATTGTCATGTCAGAAAATCCTGTTATTTCCATTCACATTATTAAGGAAAGCTTTCATGACTTCATAATCTCCAACTCAGACCAGACCATTAATGCTGTAGACACAAAGCCTATCAAACTGATGTGTTCTACTCTCCCAGCACAAAATTCTTACTATGTGCTCCTATGCCCACAGTACTTACAGCCACATGCAGTAGGCGTCTGATAGCCTTGTTGTTCCCTGAGCCACAGTATGCCATCGCAACAGTATACATGCCGGAACGACGGAGAATTGGATCCTGGGAGAGAAAGCATCAATATTTAACCTTCATCCAAATGGGGACTCAGTAATTCCAACTTTAAATCTGTTTCATTCTTGGACCTGGAATCTGCAAACAGGTAGCCCCACTGCTTAACTCTTTAGGGAGGAGTAAGAGGAGAATTATCAGAGCAGAGCTGTCAGTACCAATTTCAAGTGAATGGAAAGTTACTGTGCCACAGATTGACAAAAAGAATACCTTGGCAGGTGTGTCATTCTGCTTCTTATTTACTACCTGCTGTTGATCAATACTACACCCTTAAGAATGACCCCCAGCAAGCCTCATCTGTTTTAGACCACTACATCTTGTTCTGCTTCTTGTTGCTGCTCAGGTGGCTATTAAGACTGAGTATGAGGCTAAACACACTAATAGGTACCATTCTTGTATTTTTGATCAATGAAGCAACCTGTGAAACTGCTCCACTTCAGGCTTAAATAAGAACTTCCCAGGCTCAAAACAGCCAACCTAACACAGTGGAGAGTTCACAAAAGGAAGGTCACATGTGTACCAAAAGAGCCAGGGATTGAGCCACAGTCAAACTTACCTTATCTCTGCAGAGACTTTCAATGAGAGCATCTGCCTCTTCCATCCTCCCATACATGACCAAAGCAATTCCAACCGCAAGGCCTCGCAAAATTTTTTCATGCTGAGTTTCCTGTGCGTAGCCAACCATGTCCTCAATAGCTTGGGCATTTTTAGATCCCAGCATAACCAATCCCAGTGCCAAGCCAGCTGCCTCACCTGCACAGTACAGAAAAAAAGACCCAACAAACAAAACAATCAAGTAAACTATACACCCAAAAGCAGTAAATACTGTATCTAGAAGATTACACAAGATGTAGGCAAACAGATGGCTTCTGGCCACCACCTTGCCCAGCAAGCCCATTAGTCATGGCCAAATGTGTCTGTAATGATAACCTATGAGCCATGACTTATCCATATCCAATTTCTCCATTACCAATTTCTATTTTCTCTTCCCTGGGCCAAGAACCACTAAGATAATTTTCCTGTGAACCCGTGCCAATGCAGCAGTGTCCTCCACAAGATTCTCCAAGCCCATCTCTCAGCCAAAAAGGGCACATGACTCTGGAAATCAACCCCACTTAATAAAAAGGGTACAACAAAGGAGAGAATAGAGCAAAATAAGGGACTGCTTATAGACCTAGTTTGTCTCATCAATACATGGCATACTGCCACAGGCCAGTCCTGCCAGGACCTCTGAGCATTACTTGCACGTAAGAACCACGCTGATCAGAAAAAAGGTCACTAAACAAATGGCAGCTAAGACAACCTAGAAGGGATCTGTGATGCTAATAAAAAAACAGAAAAAAAGCCCAAACCACCAAAATACCCAGGTGTCTGATAAGGCCTTAGATGATATTTGCTTTGAAAGCAGAACATTTACCTGTCACTGCATCATCCTGGTATAGATTTGTTTTCAGCAAATCGTACACATCTTGGCGTGCTGTCCCCATGGCAGCCAGACCCAAACCCAGGCTGCCACCATGCCGGACAATCTAGAGAAGCACATGTAAGTTTAGTCATTGTGAAACAGGGGAACAACGTGACTTCAGCTGAAGTAGACATCTTTCCATCAATATAAGGCTGCAAACTACTCAAAATGATCTCCTGACCTGTTAGTAATACCACTCACACTACCTCACGCAGTACCTCTGATAAAGAGTTAGAAAGTAGAATAGAAATGGCAGTAAAAAATTGAGTATCAGAAGCTTTATGTATAGGACAGGAGACTTTCTAGCAGCTGTAATATCTTTTTCCTAGCTGAGTGATTTAAAAACCATAAACCTTCACTGTCTAGTAATAGCTTTTGAATAGAAAGGTCAATCAGTACCCACTTGAAGATTCTACATCCTGTCTGGTTGTAACAAGAAATACAGGAAAGGCAGTACATTTGCCAAAAGACAAGTGGAATCTGAACAGAATTTTAAAAGCAGTCTGAAACCCACCAAGGAGAAGAGAACATGCTGGGAAAATACTAACTTAACAAGAGAATTTCACAGAGATCTACAAACAGTGAGTCGTGAAGTAAAACACTTTGTGCTGTATAAGATGCACTAAACCTACAGGGCAGCATCAGCATTTTGTGGCTTGTTTCTTTGACAGCTAAGCCATAAGCAACAACGATGCTTGAATACTGCAGGTCCAGAAGACAAAACAAAGCAGATAGACAAGCAGTAAGAAAGACCAAGCTAGATTCACTGTCAAATATGTAAGAATTTCCCAAAATCTTACCCAAACCTTGAGCAATAGATTGTTAAGACCCTCAGGAGGTGTAAATATCACACTACTGCCATGGTCTTACCTCCAATCTCCACTTCTAAACTAGCTAGCACCCTCCTGGATATTCCCGGCAAAGCAGAAGGTTCCTTACTACTAAACTCGGTACATACATCATTACTGGCATTCTTCAGCTGATTCAGCAAATAGTCAATGATGTCTCCACCATGGTTAGCATGAATGAGACCCAAGGCATAGAGACCTCCACCTTCCTGGTAGGCTGACCCTGGAGAGGTGTCCTTGGGTAGGTATGTTGCCATTAGCTGTAGCGCTTCTTTCTCGTGACCCTGTGTGTCCAGCAGGAAGCGAAGACAATGGGAAGTGAAAGGTGAAAAAAAACAGTGAATCCAAACACTTTACCATAGTATTTAAACAAGTCAGAAGGAAACCTGTTATAGCCATTACTTTCTCAAAACAACAAATCAATCTTTCAGTGCTGTAAAAGCAGCAAAGACTCTTTCTCTGTGTGGGTTTTATTAACCACATGAGTATCAAACAATTACTTGGTCACTAATCTAAATCAGGACAAATCTGGCCTGAAGCTACACTGGATTCATTCACTAGAACACTTTAATGAGGGTTGAGGCACAGAGAACAATTACAAAGACTTCTTGCTATTTCAAAACATCTTTATGCCCTTCCTGTGAATGAATTTGAAGACAATGACCACTGTCAAGGTCACCATTCAAACTTACCACAATGAGGTCCTAAAACCACTTAAGAAATACACACCTGTAATTTTAATAGCTACCAACTATGGACTCTATTTAACTCAAACGTGAAGATCACAGGATCACAGAATATTAGGAGATAGAAGGGACCCAAGGAGATCATCAAGTCCAACCCCCCTGCCAGAGCAGAACAATACTATGTAACAGATCACAGAGGAACACATCCAGACAGGCCTTGAAAGTCTCCAGAGAAGGAGACTCCATGACCTCTCTGAGAAGCCTGTTCCAGTGCTCTGTGAACCTTACAGTAAAGAAGTTCCCCCTTGTGTTGAGGCGGGACCTCTTGTGCTACAACTTACACCCATTGTCCTTGTCCTGTCACAGGGAGCAGTGAGCAGAGCCTGTCCCCCCCACCTCCTGGCAGCCTTCAGATACTTATAAACATTTATCAAATCCCCTCTAAGTCTTCTTTTCCCCACACTAAAAAGCCCCAGGTCCCTCAGCCTCTCCTCATAAGACATGCCCTCCTGTCCCCTAATCATCCTCATAGCCCTCCGCTGGATCCTCTCCAGCAGATCCCTGTCCCTCTTAAACTGGGGAGCCCAAAACTGAACACAGTATTCAAGATGAGGTCTCACCAGGAGAGGCAGAAAGAAGACTCTCTCTTTGACTCACATTACCCTAAAACAATTTTGATGATCAGCAAAAAACATGCTGTGAAGTACAGTGAAGATCAGATGAGACGGACTTGATAAAAACACAGCTTTTTAGTGTAAAGACACAAACTATGTTACAACCGTGCCCTGGAATAGATTAAGAAACTAGTGTGCAGGCATCATTCAGAATCTCCATTTCAGTGTTTTCAGTACTCACAAGTCAAGCATTTATATTGCATTCATTTCCCTCTGTTCAATGTTACCTTGTGTATAACACCCAAGCTGGCAGTAGCAGTAAATTTAGCCCAGTTAGTGGCCCTGGCCAGCCACTCCAAATTGTCTCTGCAAGACAAAAAGAGGAAGATTATACAAAGTTTATCCTACAGTTCCTCATACTGCAAGCAGTTTCACAGCATCAAAGACTGCTTTCAAGACAGAAAGCAGTTCCAGAAGGCAAGAAAGCTAACCCCATTTATAGTTTGTATCTCTCTCCCCTTCATCAGCCCTGATTTTTGGCTGGTTGTAGCCAAGCTACTAGATACTGGTGATCTCAGTGAAAGACGGAGAACAATCACTCAGTATGCAGCCCATCAGCTCTCTGAAAGCAACTCTATCCGAGTTCCTGCAGTTTTCCTCAAGTCCCTGAAAAGGTCAGCCCTGACATTTCCCTTCCAAGAGTTATCCAGCACTGTCAGTCTCCATCAAGAAGGACAAATCATCCCAGAAATTCTCCAACTAGGAAACAAAGAGAACAGAAATTCTTTTATCTCCACCCTCCAAAGTGTTCACATGGTTAGTGGTCAAAGCCAGTTTGAGAGGATAGAGAAGAGGAAATAATTTCAGCTACTTCCCTGGCCTCCACATTAGCTTTCAGATACTTTGTTTATTCTTTTCTAAGTCCATCAGAGTTCTGCACCCACCCTTTAAAAAAGTATCAAGCTAAGAGGGGCAAGGATGCTGTTCAAAGACCTCTAAATCATAGTATCATAGTATCATCAGGGTTGGAAGAGATCTCACAGATCATTAAGTCCAACCCTTCACCACAGAGCTCAAGGCTAGACCATGGCACCAAGTGCCACGTCCAATCCTGCCTTGAACAGCTCCAGGGACGGCGACTCCACCACCTCCCTGGGCAGCCCATTCCAGTAGCCAATGACTCTCTCAGTGAAGAACTTTCTCCTCACCTCGAGCCTAAACTTCCCCTGGCGCAGCCTGAGGCTGTGTCCTCTCGTTCTGGCGCTGGCCACCTGAGAGAAGAGAGCAACCTCCCCCTGGCCACAACCACCCCTCAGGTAGTTGTAGACAGCAATAAGGTCACCCCTGAGCCTCCTCTTCTCCAGGCTAAACAACCCCAGCTCCCACAGTCTCTCCTCGTAGGGCTGTGCTCGAGGCCTCTCACCAGCCTCGTTGCCCTTCTCTGGACACGCTCAAGGATTTCAATGTCCCTTCTAAACTGGGGGGCCCAGAACTGAACACAGTACTCGAGGTGTGGTCTAACCAGTGCAGAGTACAGGGGCAGAATGACCTTCCTGCTCCTGCTGGCCACACCATTCCTGATGCAGGCCAGGATGCCATTGGCTCTCTTGGCCACCTGGGCACACTGCTGGCTCATGTTCAGGCGGGGATCAATCAGCACCCCCAGATCCCTCTCTGTCTGGCTGCTTTCCAGCCACTCCGACCCCAGCATAAATGACATTAGAGCTTCCCTTGCCACAGATTTACCTGAGGAACTGGTCACTGGTTGTACCACAATGCATAAAGGAGTTTGCTATAACCGTTGCGGTGTGACACACGGAATTCCGCACTGCATCCTGTAGGAACAGAAATAACCAATATCACCAGTCAGCAAAAGAGATGCCCTAGGTCCCTTAACGTGCTTGCCAGCACACTACAAAATGGATTATAATTATGCTCAATTTAACTGGCAATTTCCCTTTAATCAAAGGTAATAGATTGTTAATACATTCTAATGTATCCTGGATCCATCATCCAAGTACAAACGAGTTTCTGACAGAGATGTGATTAATTCAGTTGCAGCTTAACTGGAAACCCCTTGCTTATGGCTCCCAGAACTAAGCACTGCAGTATGTGTCCAGCTGACATTTTCAAACTATCTCTGGGACACAATGCAGGATCCCTCCCAAGCACTCAACCACAGACAAAAAATACTTTCCAATACATCTGAAGTAACAGGTGAGCCACTGATCGGCACCTTCTACCATTTTTGCTGATGAAGTGCATCTCATTTCATATGCACAAAAATTCTCATATGGTTTCTAATAATCATTTAGCTTAAACAACTCTAACTTACCTGTAAGTTCTCATTTGCTTACCCTTGAGTAACACCTTCCAAAAAAACCCAGTTACTCAATTCACTAGCACTCCCTACATGACAACATCTAACTGCTTTTGTCTTTGGTGTGGAAATGTTAGCTTCTGAGCACCTTTCTTTAGCTAAGCTGAAGGTCTGATCTCACATAACATCTAAATCAAGACATCAACATACTGTAAGCTACAGTCCTGGCTGACTCTCTCCCTCCCCATCCTGCAGTATTTGCTCACCCGTGGAGCTGGAGAGTGAGTTTGTCCATCTTACTGGACCAGATGGAAAACAAACTCATCACAAAAACCCAAGAACAAGATTAGTTTCTGTAACCAATCAAGAAAAAAAAAAAAACAACACCAAAAATCAACACAATTAATAGCACCCTGTTGTTAGGTCACACTGGTTGCAAACTGAAAAAAATAATTATACAGCCTTCTTTGGGTGCAATCAACTCTTCTTGAGCCTCACAAGTTCCAGTTTTAAATGTTAATTTATCGTGACTAATACAGAGATTTGTGTCCTCAAAACCCAGGAAGACCATGCTAAAACATAAGATGATCTTATTAAGCAGCAACATGGTCAAAACAAACACAGGATTAATTAGATGAATCCAAGACAATTCATACCTAATGAAGCCTCTTACCTTTGTGTTTTTGAGGATCATGAGGTCTGTGTTGTTGTTTCGTATTAAAAACTGTAGATGTAACTCAATGGCCATTTCCCCACTTAAAATTTTAATCATTTTTGAGATCTGGTCCTTAGGCTCTGGATTCTTCAAACACAAGCAAAAGGAAGAAA
The DNA here is from genome assembly GCA_013400475.1 of Tricholaema leucomelas. Lineage (NCBI taxonomy): Eukaryota > Metazoa > Chordata > Aves > Piciformes > Lybiidae > Tricholaema lacrymosa > Tricholaema leucomelas. The sequence goes on along the minus strand of WAAF01001099.1, from coordinate 483,369 downwards.
AAAGGTGAGAATCCAGCTACAGGTCTCTTAAAATATGGTTCATGAGAAGCTACTCTGGGATGTTCCCATTGCCATGTTACAAAATCTACTGGGTTTTAGGACTAAAAGGGCATCAGGCCTTGAGCAGCCTGCTCTAGTGGGAGGTGTCCCTGCCTATGGTGGGGGGTTGGAGCTGGATGATCCTTGAGGTCCCTTCCAACCTAAACCATTCTATGATTCTATGATTTCTGCTCTTGACACACAAGTTCAAACCTCCTGGAAGATCAAGTATACACAACAGTGAAAAGAAATGGATTTTTCCATTGAAAACAAAAAGATATTCTGCAAGTTGCTCTTTGACTTTACAGATACCACCAGTCTCCTACAAGATGCAATCACTTTTGCCTGTGAATCTGTATTTCCATGGAAGTTTTAATGGAGAGAACCACAAAGCCACAACATTTTGCATGACCCTGCTGAGCAGCAGCATCGCTCTTGTAAGCTACAGGCTTTGTTTCAAACAACATTTGGTAAAACTAGGAATCTCCCACACATTCATATTCCACAGCTCTTTGAGAAAGCCTCCTTCTTCTCATGATGGAACAGTTTCCACAGATTAAGTTCCAACTGAAGTCTCTTCTGAACAGAATGAAAAGTACACTGTGGCTAATTGTACTAACATTGGTCAGAGACCAGTCAAGCACGAGTAGCTCTTCAACTAATCCACTCAATTATTTCTTTGTAGTCAGCATCATGAATTGTGGAAGATTAAAACTAAGTTTATGAACATTTCTGGCAACACAGATTGTTTGTATCTTTCTGTCCCTTGGCACAGTCAACAACGCCAATGCAGAAAAAAACTAATTCAGAACACCTATCCTGTAAAAGCATGGTTGGCAGGTTCCTTGATGTGGCAAGAAACTAGACTCATTTTGTTTTACTTTCCTCTCTAGTAGCATTTCCTTTCACAGAATCACAGAATGTTAGGGGTTGGAAAGGACCTCAAAAGATTGTCTAGTCCAATATCCCTGCCAGAGCAGGATCACCTAGAGCAGGTCACACAAGAATGCATACAGGCAGATTTTGAATGTCTCCAGAGAAGGAGACTCCACTTCTCTAGGCAGCCTGTTCTAGGGTTTTGTCACCCCCACAGTGAAAAAAGCTTTTCTTTTTGTTCACGTGGAACTTCCTATGCTCCAGCTTGCACCCACTGCCCCTTGTCCTATCACTGGACTCTCTAAGCAGAGTCTGGCTCTGTCCTCCTGACACCCTTCACATCTTTATAAACATGAATGAGGTCACCCTCAGGCTTCTCTTCTCCAAGCTAGAGACCCAGCTCCCTGAGCCTTTCCTCAGAAGGGAGATGGTTAGGCCACACCATGAATACTGTGTCCAATTCTGGGCCCATCAATTTAAGAAGGATACTGAGGTGCTTGAGCTTGCCCAGAGAAGGGCACCAAGGCTGGTGAGAGGGCTGGAACGCAGTCCTGTGAGGAGTGGCTGAGGAAGCTGGGAGAGGTCAGCCTGGAGAAGAGGAGGCTCAGGGGAGACCTCGTTGCTGTCTACCACTACCTGAAAGGAGGTTGTAGCCAGGTGAGGGTTGGTCTCTTCTCCCAAGCACCTAATGACAGAGCAAGAAGACAGTCTCAAACTGCACTAGGGCAGGTTTAGGCTGGACACTAGGAAGAAATTCTTCACAGAGTGATTTGCCAATGGAATGGGCTGCCCAGGGAGGTGGTGGAGGTGTTTAAAAGGAGGCTGGATGAGGCACCTAGTGCCATGGTTTAGTTAATTGAAGGGTTAGGTGATAGGTTAGACTTGATGATCCTGAGGTCTTTTCCAATCTGGTTAATTCTTTAATTCTGTGAGATGTTCCACTCCCTTAAGTCATCTTTGTGGCTCTGGACTGGACTCTTTCAAGCAGTTCCCTGAGGTCTTTCTTGAACTGAGGGGCGCAGAACTGGACACAATATTCAAGATGCAGTTACACTAGGACCACCTTCTTTGTATCCTCTATCACCAAGGCACCCAGCTCCTCAGCATTAGAAGTGTCAGAATCGCATTAGCTATTCTACACGCTGAGGTACAATTGTGTATGTCAGAAGAAGTGACCTCAATTTCTCCAACACTTTGAAAAAGAAAACAAATGAAAACATTCTAACCAGTGGGCCCACCGACACAGCCACCAAAGTAGGCAGAGGCAACACCTTCTTCCTTCATGAAAAAGAAACTATGTTACATCAGCATCCCCTCCTGCCATTCCTACAGAACCACGACCAGATTTCCGAAGTCGTTAAAAAACCACATTAAAGCAAATTCATCAGCTAAGGTTCATTCAGCAGCAGTCAAATTCCAGGACCTTTCTTCTGGACTGAGTTAGCAGCTTCAATACCAACGAAGTAAACCTGTCCCCTTTTTCTGAGCTCAATAATTCCCACCACTTTTCAGTATCTGAGCTGCTGGACTTTCAGACTGCCAGGAATTTCGTCCTTAGAGAAAATCGGACACCTTATCTCCCAGCAAGACAGGAGTGGAATTCCACTCTTTATTAGACAAATCAGTTTAGGAATCCTAGAGATTCAAAGACAATACAGAACAAAAACCAAGCAAGGTGTATTTTGGAAATGGCACTCACAATTTCTGCAGACTTTCCTGCACAAGTGCTTCCTGGTTTCTCTTCTGCTTCCATAGCATCACTGAAACAAAATAAAAATGCAAAATGCAATCCAGTTCATCACTTCTAACTAATCATGCATTGTAATTATGGATGAACACTCCTGAAAGAGTAGCCTGGGCCTTGGACGTGATGACAGAACTTTGCTTCTCAGCAGTGTCAGTCCCTCTCCTGACAAACTCCTCCCCAATTCCATTTTCAATGAATATGAAGAAAAGGACCAGAAATCCCCACCCTCTTATTCCATCTATAGACACAAAGAAAATAAAGATGTTTGTAGGGAACAAACAGGAAGAGGCAGGTGGGAAAACAAGGTCAGCTAACAAGGCAGTAAGGGTAATTACATCCTAACCTGAAAGCCTTGAACTCATTGCTATTAGGATGGATGCTAGAGTGTTGAAATGGAAATGAAACACACTAAAGCTGTTGTCCTAATGCTTCACAGGCTGATTGATACCTTACTGTGTGCCTTTCCTTTTATTTCACTGGAAGAGAGGAGAATGTTTGCTTTCCCCTTATCACTGATTCAAAAGCATTTAGTTTCTCACACCTGCCTAAGTCCTTATATTTAACCAGACCTTATCCTGGCAGCACTCTCTAACTCACACTATCAAAGATGGTGCAGGGATCACATTATGTACAGACATGACAGCTCTGGTAATTAAACAACAGATAGAGAATAAATTTCTTCCATGCTGGCCCTAAGCTGGCAGAAACTTAAGCACTGATTTGCAAATCCTCTAAAACCAGAGGTTTAAATTGAAGCTATCTATGTCAATTACCTGTAAGCCATGAAAAGTAGAAATAAAGGAGATGAAATACTGAGCACTAATGTTGGGTTTCTTAGCTGCAGGAAGTACCTGTTAAGATTCAGTGATGCTGTCCAGTGAAAAAGTTCTAAATATCAGGACTTCAAAATTCAGACTAGATTTGAAACAGTTCTTTTCAACTGCAAGTACAAAAGGGTCTGTAACCAGAGTTATCACATGAGCTCTCTTCCCACAAGCAGGTAGTAGATCACAAGCTACATGCCAAACTTGCACACCGCTGTAATGAGCTCTCTGCTTAACTCTCTCCTTCTTTAGCTCTACCTGTTGCTGCAAAGGCCACACAACATCAGAGCTCCTGAGCAATTTACATCATGGCTTGATGAATTACTGCTTGTTAGCTAAGCCACAGTAACTGGACTAGGCTTACCTCAACTGCAAAGAAAATGCATTCTTTCAAAAACCACTGGACTGTGGTAAGATACAACTTTGCCCTCAACAAACACCATGTCTTGTCTACTACCCTGACTTCAACGAAGGGGAGGAACTGGACTGCTTATAATGAGCATCTATAGACAGAAAAGGAAGCTCCATTAGAGCAGGACTGTAACCCAACAGTTACTCCTCTTCAAAAGCCAAACTCCCCACCTGTCTTTCTCTGATCCAGGGACAGTGCCGGTGTTGGTGGACCCAGGGACAGAGGCAATGGGGGTGCCAACTGTGCGGAGATTCTGGATCACAGAAGATAAGAACTGCTGGCTAGCACTTTCATACAGATCAAAGCAAATTTGGTAGGCCATGAGAAGGTTATCTTCCTTCACCAGTTTTTCCAAGATGTCACTCACAGCCTGTGGGTCATCCAGGAATATCAGGCACTGAGCAGGAGGAAAGAAAGAACAGAAAGTAAATAAATTAGAAGACAACATTATAGAGTTCAGAATGAAAAAGCAGCACTACTCATGGCCATGCTCCAACTTCCCCATTCCTTCATCTGATGCTTCCACAGAACATTCCTTCAGTGAGAGAAAAATTCTCTCTCATAGGAAATAGAAATCAGTCAGTTTAAAAATGAGACCAAGTATTACAAATTCAAGACACACCATTCAAGCCCTCTTATTTCTGCAGTTTTACCTTTGGAAACTGACAATGCTGTCCTAGTAGTCACAGATATTTCAAAAGCACATTAAAGAAGCACCAGTCATCCTTGAGGTATGTCTCAAATAAAATAGAGCAGGCATAACACTTCTGAGTGAAGTAAATGGCATACGAATACTGGCAAAGGCCTAAGAACATCTGAGTAACTTCATAACTGGTTGTCTAAACACTTTCAGGCAACAGCTTACCAAAAACCAAAGCACTGTAAGTGTTCCTTGGAGGAACCTATTATTAATGATTTTTACACAGGCTTGAAATATTCTGTCAGAGTTGTTTATGTCCACAAACTGTCTTTGAACATGTTTCTTTCTGTACAAAATGACCAATTGTGCAATATTTGCACCTGTTTTTCACACTGATCTCACTTTGATATACAATTGAAGCATGAAACCAGGAAAAGACATTTCACTTCATCAAATGAAAAAAAAAAAGAGAGATCAGGGTATTGTCAAGTCAAATACATCTAAAGAAATACAACTTTTGACTGATCTTTAAACATCACTCTAAGAAGTTTACCTGGCACACATTGATGAAATCTGGTTTCTCCAGGTTCATGTAGATTTTAACTAGAACTCTCAAGACTTTATTACGGAACTGTTTATTCTGCATCAAAGACATACAGAGCTTCAAGCTGTAGGCTAGCATCCCAGGAACATCATTCTGAAATAAAGTTCAGAGATACAAAGTGTGGGTTTAGACTAACAAGCAGGATCTAGAAATAAAATAAAGCTCTCTACTTTCAATTTAAAAAAGCACAGAAAAAGAAATGCACTTATAAAAGTTCACAGCTTCCCCTCCCATTTCTGGAAAAGCTTATATACAGGTGTATTGTATTTAAAGAAAAAAAATACAACCAACATTTAACTGAGTAGCTAAAATATGCAAAGAAGATCAAATTTAAAGTTCAGTACCTATTTCCCCGTCTTTACCTTTCTTGTTTGAAGAATCATTCTCAAATGCATTGAAATTCACTGCACTTACATAAAACGCCAGCAAAACAAACTATGCACCAAGAAAATGATCCCTAACATACTTATTTCTTGCTAGAAACTGAGAAACAGATTTGGTTACAAGAATTCAGAAAAATAATTTGAAATGAGGGATTCATAATGGGCAACTAAGTCAGTAAATGGGCTGCCCAGGGAGGTGGTGGAGTCACCGTCCCTGGAGGTGTTCAAGAAAAGACTGGATGAGGCACTTAGTGCCATGGTCTAGTGACTGGCTAGGGCTGGGTGCTAGGTTGGACTGGATGATCTTGGAGGTCTCTTCCAACCTGGCTGATTCTATTCTATTCTAAATACATAGGACAGCAAACAGAACAGAGAAAGCAAGATGAATGCCTTCTGATTCCCATATACAGAAGTGGGAGACATCCTAAAATATGGGAAAGTTGTAAACTGGGAAGTGCTAAAATTTATAAGATTTAAACCACTAGTCTGGCATATGATTGAGATACCAAAGCACAACCACTGAGTTGCTGCAAATGACTAAAAGTATGTTCCTCTTACTGCCATCACTAGGTAGCATGACTTACCTTAAGCCTTCAGTGAAAGATAGACACAAAGCCAGACTAGTGCCTTGCAGCCAGGTAAGGCTAAGACTTCACACAGCCACTTAGTGAAAATTACAGCAGCTCACCCAACTATTGATTTCTTTGTTTGTTTTGCCTGTCTAAAATAAATCTTTATCTAGCCCCAGGGAACCTCTCCCACAGTGCAGAGATACAACAAAACAGAACTTACTCTTGTATTACACCAGACCTGAGGTCTACCTTGCCCAGTACTGTATCGGGTCTGCTAGCAGCTGACACAGAATACCTTAAGAAGAGGGAACAGATCTGAGCTTTCTGGGAATATTCTCCCAGCAACTTGCAGCTCCAGGACTGTTGCTCTCTTCTCTCAGGCAGCCAGCACCAGAACAAGAGGACACAGCCTCAAGCTGCGCCAGGGGAAATTTAGGCTTGAGGTGAGGAGAAAGTTCTTCACTGAGAGAGTCATTGGACACTGGAATGGGCTGCCCAGGGAGGTGGTGGAGTCACCATCCTGGAGCTGTTCAAGGCAGGATTGGACGTGGCACTTGGTGCCATGGTCTAGCCTTGAGCTCTGAGGTAACGGGTTGGACTTGATGATCTGTGAGGTCTCTTCCAACCTTGGTAATACTGTGACACTGTGATACATAATAGCCCTGAGCAGCTCTGCCTTCCACGAACATGCTGAACTCAACAACTCTGAGTTTCAACTTTTATTCTGATCACACAAAACGAGTTCCACAGCAACACGGATCTTGCACTTCACTTCAGGATCCATACCTGGAAGAGACTAGCTACATGCACTTCCTGTCTCTTGCACATACCGATTCAAGGATGGTTTTCTCGAAGATGTCCAGCCTGCGTGTCTCTAGAGCAATGCCGATGGCCTGCTTGTACTTGTGGTCATCCAAGCACCGCTGGAACATTTTGTTCACTATCCCTTCTAGCCTTTCATCGACAGGTTTCTTCTCCCCTTCTGGCAGCTCTGCATTCTCCACACACTGCTTGGTGTAGTGGTCGATACATTTTGCTGAAAAGACAGAACAAAAGAATTATCAGCGGGGGAAAAAGTCAACTTCCTGGGTGTTTGCAGGTTTTTTTACAGATGAGGAAATCAGTACCTGCATGCACATGCTCTGCCAGCAAACACAGCATATGGAAACCACACAAAGGTGAGGCACAACAAGTGTTTGTGAACTCATATGCAGAAAGCAGTGGAAGATATCTATATTGTCTCCTAACAAACTCTGGTTTCAGTGCTGAAACCGAGTAGGTATTTTTATAATGACAGAACAGACATGATCTTTGTTCAAGTAATGCAATACTTTAAACAAATGAGGAAGCAACAGTAGGAGACTTCCTAACTCCACTGTAAACACTAACTGGGGAAACTGAAAGCCAGCCCTGGTCCATCATATCCTGTACAAGGTTAAAAGATACCAACAGACATGACTTTCAAATTATGCTATCCTTTTACAGGTGGATAAAAAAAATCCCTGCACCTGTCAATCAGGTATGCAGCTACACTTAAGCCAATTATTTCTGAAGTTATGATGAAATTTATAGCAGCAACAGCACACAAATGAGATAAGGGACAACAAAGACTCAAATTAATTTTCCTATTAGGAACTCAAAATAGAGTAACAGTTAAGAATGGGAAAAAAAAGCTCCTGCAAGTTCTCTTACTGAATCTCAAAGTAGGAGAAAGAAAGCAAAGATAAGCTGGATAAAATTAGTGGCAACAGTTTAAGTGAATGCAAGGAAAGGAAAGTGAGAATAGAGAAAAGCAGCTAAGTGAAGTAAAATCTCAAAGAAGCAGTAGTTTTGCCACTACAAGAGCTCCTCTTCTGCAGAAACAGTTGTTTACCAATGATCGTCTCCACATATTCCGAGTTGTCGTTGACATTGAAGAGGTCACCTGCTCCCAGGGCATAGTTCAGCGATTCCTCAAAAGCTCCCAGGTGATAAAAAACTTTAGAAGCAACTAGAGCAGCAAACTGCCTGCTCCGAAAGCCCTCATCTTCATATAGAACTTCACTGCAAACAAGAGAGAGAAGAACATCAGCTCTGTGTGCTTTAAGGCCACATGACAACTTAAACTTGCATCTTTGGGACTACAGCTCCCGGCACCACATCCACTCATGTTAGTGCTTTCTGGAAAATACAGAGCTAGATGATGTACTAGTCAGCATCAAGGAATCAGAACCACATCTGCTACATATCTCATACTCTTTTTAAGCAACACATCCTGAAGTAATAAATGTTTCCTCTTACATTTTGTCCACTGACTCAGAGATTTCTGCCCAGAAGTCATTGACAACAGCGTTCAACTTGTGAAGAGCAAACTCCTACAAAAAAAAACAGTAAAAAGTTCTATTACATGAGAAATGCATTGATTACTTTCCTCTTTTAAAAATGAAGTACCACCTAAGACTGTTACCACAAACACTAACCCATTTCAACACCAAATTCCAGTTCAAAAGATTTTTGCAAGCATTCATTGATCTTTGCAAATCCTTTGAAAACAAAGGGCTGTTCATTTGGCAGGGAAGACAACTGTGATGTTCCTTCTCATGGCCTCCCTGAGATGAATGGCTGTCTAAAATGATTGATAGGTGAAGTTCCTTAAAATGCAAAGTTTTTAAAGTCTTTGTGGCAACCTTTCTGTAGCATACAGAACTGGCCTGTGGTCTGTGTCAGCCACCTCTATTTATTTGGACATGATACTCCAGCAGATGAACAATATTCAGGCTGAACAGGACTCACTGGATCTCTCACCTATGTCTGTTCCCAAGCAAGACATTTAGGAAATTATCAACAGTACAACATGTACCTCCCCCACTCTTAAAAGGGTCTACTGACAATGATTCAAGTAACTAATAAGCATCATCAGTGCACTACTTTGAGCATTTGATGTTGCTTTATGGATTCATACTGCTGTGGACTGTAAAGTTACTGCTGCTGTTTTATTCTCCTACTACAACTGCGATTTTCTTTTTCAAGTGAAAACTGTAACTGAGTTTTTGGGTTATATTGCTTAAATTATGCTAAAAATGAGGTGTTCTGAAGCTCTGAATTTTATGTAGTCAACATGCAGTCTCTGGAACACTTAAAAATAACAAACTTCCATAATAAGAAGAGAGATGGGAGCTCTGGTGAATAGAGAGCCTTCCATGTGAAGCTTCAATCTAACCCATGTTCAAAACAAGGAAGTTTGCCATCTGTTACTATGCTATTTAAGCCCTTTCAGCTTTCAGGCTGGATATTATCTGGGGCCCACATGTTGCTGTCAAAGCATTAATCACTAAGATCTACACTACCTCTGATTTTAAGCTGTCAAGATAATATATTTGCTCTTAATTGCTCCTAGATGAAAGAGCTTACCTTGAGCTGTGGCTCTTCTTCATCCAGAAGAGAGATAATTCCAGCTGCAAAATAACATCACAGTCAGTTTTGTATTCTCTCCATTTCAAAAGTGAGCATGTTATTTAGTCCAAAACCAGGAGAGCAGGGATGAAGGCTCTGGAATGCTGATCTTCAGTATAAAAATTCAAAGATCAGATCCAAGTTTGTATTAAACATGATATAAAATAGTTTAGAATGTATAACTAAAAAGGTACACTGCTGACAAAAGATGACCCTTCTTAAGAGGAAAAAATATTCTAGACAAGAGATCAGAGCATCTGACCTCCAGGTCCATCACATGCCCCAGGGATATAAGGAAGACCACATCAAAACTTTTTCCATGCCAAGGTAATTAGCATCATATCTAAAAGCTGTCCCATCTCACAGGCTCCTAGTACTGTCCCAGAACATTTGCACAAACAGTTACTGAGCCATTGTTTAACTGTCACAACTCAAAGAGAGGTTCACATTTGAAGAATGGTTACAGTTAGTTTCATTGTCAGGCTGCAAGGATACTGTTGAAAGGGTTGGAATAGGATCTGATCAAAGTCCAGCATGATTCACTGCTTTTAATCTTTCCTTTGTTGTATAGGTTGACCACCTTTATAAATTTAAATAAGGAACCAAGCTGGAAAGGCCAGGAAGCCTACGGGGGCTTAACAAGGCTTTGAAAATATCCTGACAAACCTAGAAGGAGAGTGTGCAATTCAAAACTAAAACGTCCAAATATAGAAAGGAATCTAAATAGCAGAGTGGGTAAACATGAAATATGATCAATATCACATGGCTGCAGTGGGAGGAAGAGAACCAAAACTTCACACTGAGGTGTGTGAGAACATTTCTTAGCAAATATATGAAGCAATCATTCCCTTTGCTTGGCACCAGCATGCCTGAGCCAGAGCTTGTATCCAGTGCTGGGCACTACGTTTTAAGAGTTATGAGCAAACTAAGGTGTTCAGAATTGATTGGTAAGAACAGAAGTCTTGTTTGTAGGTCTGTAACTGGTTGGTCTACAGAAATCTGGGAAGGGTACAGAGTTCTTACATGCACAGGGCAGCTGCCAGCAGAAAGAGAATAATCTGATCTTTGTGTCAGATACAAAGAGGAATAGTAAACCCAAACTTCATTTTGAGCTTCAAAAATTGAGGTTAGATGATGAGAAATCTTCTGACAGTAAGAGAGTTACCTACTTTGACAAACAAGGTTGTAGAACCTCCATTATCAGAGGTTTGGGGTTTTTTTTCAATCTAGGCTAGACACAACTGTCAGGAACAACTGAAGCAGCACAGACATGGCCCATGGACAGTGAAGGCAGGTTTAGCAGTCCTCCTGTGCTCCTTCCAGCAGTTTTCTGGAGCTCTACTCCAAATGTATGTTTGCTGAGTTTTTTGTCACTCAGCTCCCACATTTACTTGATCTATCAGGAAGTGACCTCACTCCTAAGCAACACACCACTGCTACTTTTTAAAAAGCCCTCTGAAACTAATTTCCACTTCTCAATTACAGTAACACACAAGCGAAGAGCACAGAAAAAGAAAGCTGCTTGAAGATGATTATCCTCCACATTTTTTCTCTCACAAACCCACAACCAGTCACATATTAATTTTTGGCCTGAGTACTTTTGGAAATCTTGTCTTTTTCTCAACATTATTAAGCTTTCAGTAGATCCAGAAACAGCGTTTAACATCTGATTTCTCACACAATTCACTAGCCTGGACTCTTTAGGCTGACTTTTCCTCTGCAAGATATTTGCATTCCTTACTCGCCCACAATTCAGTTCTGCCTCTTCCTCCTTTCTCGTTCCCTGCTGTACCTCCGGCAGACGCCCCACTGTCCACTAGGTTTACACCTCCGCTGTGTTGTTATTCGCTTTAAGCAAGTGAAAAGCTTCCTTTCACAACTGTCGCGCAGGAGCACCCCAGTGTCTGCCAAGGGCTCCCAAAACCAAGGGAGTGCCCTCGTAAATACCGGCAGGCGGTGGCCGCGGCGCCAGGACGTACAAGCAGCTGCCTCTGCCTCCCGAGCGTCCCCACCGAGCCCGCGGTAGAGTCAGTCCCGTTCAGGCTGCCGCAGCACCCAGAGGCGAACGGGAGGCTGTCCTCCGAGCATGGGGCAGCCCTTCCGCCTCCCGCGATTCAGCCTTAAATTGCCAGTTGTGGTGAGCCGCCGTTCACGGAGGCAACCTCCCGCTCCCGCCACAACGCACGGTGGCTACCAGCTAGGGGTGACAAAGTTGGGGGGAAGCCCTCGTAATGGACAGTCCCACAGAGCACTGCAGCCGGCGCCCCGCGGCCTGCGGCAGCAGTGCCCAGTCACGGCCCTGACTCAGCGAAACCCCGACGGGCATTGCTGCCCTGCACGGCTCCCTCACCAGCCGAGGTGATCATGGTGCCGCCCGCCCGGCCCGCGGAGGGAGGTGGGGTCCGGTGGGGTCTACTCCGACTCAGGTGCCGTGATGGTTCCGCCGCCTGGGGTCCGCGCCTCTGCCGCTCCGCCGCCGCCGCCCGGCCCGGAAGTGGTGCGAAAGGACCCCTTCCGGCAGGAACCCGCTTCTCCCGGCAAAGGTGTCCGAGAGGATTGCCTGTGCGGGGCGGCGGGGAACATTCAGGCGTTAGCGGGGCAGCTCTGCATCGGGCTGCCCTCCCGAGCAAGCGCCCTGCTAGTCTCACCGCCTCCGCACGGGATCCTGCCAATCCCACAGCCCGGCGGCGGCTCCTGCTTGTTTTGGCTGCGATAGGCAGCTCTGCGAACTACGGACCGGGAGCGGCGAGGGCAGGGCTCTGGGATCCCCACGGGTGACCCCCTAAATGTCCCTATTTGCACTGTGTCCCCACAAACCCATGCCCGCTTCCTCCATGCTGCATCGCGCAGGTGGCAGAGCCCTCTCCCGCCAGAACAGGTCGCCTGCAACAGGGTGGCATATTTTGAGACACAGGTGTGGCAGAGGTATTGCAGCCATACGGAGGTTTCCTCCATGGATTTATCACCTTTTGAAGGCCACCTCTGAGGGTCCTGACTCACATAGCTTGTAGGTGAGAGGAAGGGCTGCGCTCAAACCCACTTCTCCCTTAGGAAATGTACTGATGCATCTGGCAGCCGCTCGCCAAATGTTTCTCCCCGTTCACCACTTTGTGGCACAGGGCAATGCTATACGTACATGTACCTGAAGGTGTCCCAATCGTGGAGGAGAATGGAGTCATTTTGGCTTCTGCTTTGGTTCTGATAGAGGCAGACAGGGGATTCAGGCTGGTGGATTTGCACCCAACAGCAGTGGTGCTGCACAGCAAGAGCTCAAGGCACCCAGACTTCAGCGGCAGTGATACCTATTTCTAGCAAATAGGAAAAAATACTTGAAGGGTTTGATTTCCTCGAGAAAACTTAATGGTCTCAGTTAGTGAACGTTATTAATGAACATTACTCATGAAACCACAGTCTCACAGTATCACCAAGGTTGGAAGAGACCTCAGATCATCAAGTCCAAGCCGTTACCACAGAGCTCAAGGCTAGACCATGGCACCAAGTGCCACGTCCAATCCTGCCTTGAACAGCTCCAGGGACAGCGACTCCACCACCTCCCTGGGCAGCCCATTCCNCTCAAGCATCTCAATGTCCCTCCTAAACTGGGGGCCCCAGAACTGAACACAGTACTCAAGGTGTGGTCTAACCAGTGCAGAGTACAGGGGCAGAATGACCTCCCTACTCCTGCTGGCCACACCATTCCTGATGCAACCAAGTGGGTCAGCTCTTCTCAGACAGTTCACAAGGTCTCCAGCCTTCCTCACTGTTCAAGAAAAGACTGGATGAGGCTCTTAGTGCCATGGTCTAGTTGACTGGATAGGGCTGGGTGCTAGGTTAGACTGGATGATCTTGGAGGTCTCTTCCAACCTGGTTGATTCTATTCTATTCTATTCTATTCTATTCTATTCTATTCTATTCTATTCTATTCTATTCTATTCACTGCCTATAGGTAAGAAGCCTACCTGAGCTGCACACAGACCAGTTCTGATGATCTGGATACTGTATACTGGGGTCACTTCCATTCTCTCCCAATACCTCTTATTTAAATCAAGAGAAATACTTCTTAAGCTATTGCATAAAGCTACCTCAAGGATAACGTCATGGCAAACAAAAAAATAAACGGAAGCATGTTCTAATTCAGAAAATAAATGTCTTTATTCTTTACAGCAAACACATAACAGTACCCTTAACTGAAGATGTAAAACTATCTGTTGTACCTCCACATGCCCAGCTAGTAGGGGAAAAACAAACAAACAAACCTGATTCCAGTGTCTTTTATTCCTCAAAGGAAAACAATACTTTTGGTCAAGTATGCTTCCATTCACACTTCCTAAATGCCAATCAGTTCACCCATTAAAGTCTTACTGCAAGGGCAAACTTGTGTGGTTTACTTTAAAAATACCAATAATTAAAGTGATTGGGTTTGCAGCAATAAGGTAGGCTTAGCTGCAGACCTGTTCTCTTGGGCCACCTCTTCACTGGTAAATTCTAGGCAGCAAAGGCCAAATACTGCAAGGAAATAAAAATTCACCCAATCATATTGTCAAGTCCTACTGGGCTCACCTAAACAAAGGCTTTCACAGGAAAGCATGTGGCAGCCCAGCAACTTGAGTTCTGCTGTGAAGATGAGTAGAGGGAATACACTGCACTGCAGACCTGTGCTCTCATGGCAGAGACAGAGCAGAAAGATGCCTCTCTTCTGCTTACTACTCAGTACTGAGGTCACTGAGGTCTGGAGTCATGAATACAGCCACTCACATCAAACGTAAGTCACATTTATATTTGCCACATGGCCACGAGCAAACAAAACCTACAGAATGGCACACTGAAAGGAGAGTTGGTTTGGTGCCTTTTCTGCAGAGCAGTGTGCTCCACCAATATCAGCAGCCTCCTAGGTTTGCTCTCTCTGGCCCACACTCCACTTCTGCTGTCAAAAGAAGCGATGTACTTCCCTAGATGCTGCTCATATGGACCTGACATCCACCTACCCCTCCCTCTTGCCACCTTACAGGGCAGCTACAACACCTTATGGCTGCATTTCAGGTGGAGCTTTCCTACACAGACCAAGCCTAACTATCCTAATGGATTCAAAGGAACAGTGTACTAACACAGTCTCTTGCTGAGCACACCTAGAAACACTCCATTTCTCTCCCACTCAGCCTCAGCAGCATGCCCCAGACACCCTTAGCCTTTCTCTTGGCCAAGAGGGCAAAGCAGCACCATCAATGAAAGGACTGATTCTAAACGCAAGAGCTGCTAAGCTCTGCTCCAGCATTACCATCATAACTCCAGTGAGGTAGGTAGGTGTTGCTGTCCTCATCCTAATGGTGGGGAAACTGAGGCACAGAAAAATGGTTTGTTGAAAAGTACTGATCACAGTCATGAGCAGAGCTGGGTGCAAAATGTGCCACTTGCTTCAGGTGAGAGCTAGAAAGACACCAAAGACACATTGCTGGGGCACAGTGTTGGCCAGGGGCGGCTGGACTGCAGACACAAAGGAACCAGAAACAGGACAGAAGTGCACAGAGGACATAACAACATAATTCACCAGCTAACCCAGAGAAGAGGTAGGCAAGGCATGACAAGTTGAAGTTTCTAGTCTGAGCTGGATGCAGCTCTGAGATGACAGCCAGCCTCAAGCAAAACCCAGCAGCTCATGCTAAAAATAAAACAAGACCTGGTTTATGTTGCATTAAAGAAAGAATAAAAAAATACATTCTTGGCATGACAGTCAACTCCTTGTAAACCAAGGATTTGTAGTTGTGGTGCCCCACAGCCTATAGGCAGTCTTTTGAACCACTTAAATAGATGCTTTTTCAAATGTATCTTTGTATTTATTTATGAAGCAGTCACATCTTGCGCTGTAGGCCACCTCCAAGACCCACCAGTACCTGATTGTGGAGATGCCCCAGGTAAAATAGGGCTCTCACATAAACCAATCTAGCGCCAGCCACAGCTCAGTGTCCATTTGCCACCCCTCCAATCCAAGCAGTCCATCAGTTGGTCCACGAGCACCAAGCCAGAGGGATGGATCCTGCTCCCAATCACACTCTGCTCCAGCTGCTATTACTGTCAGGATCTTTTGCATTATTCTTGTTCCTCACATCGGGCTGTTGTTGTGTTCCTCACATTACACAGCTGCAGTCAAGCCTTTTCAGCCTATTCAAGTCTATTCAAGCTGGTAGATTTGAGACCTCATATTTAGTCCCATTGTAGTTCCACACCACTGTGCTATTTGTCTTACTTTCTTTTTGCCTGATGAGAGAGAGAGGGTGGGAACTTCAAAGCAACAACAAAGCAGGAAAATAAGGCAGCAGAATCTGTTCACAAGGAGGCCAGCCTCAGCTACCTCAGCAGGGGACTTTGCTCAGAATTAGGAAGTGTTCCTCATTCTTCAAGCGGGAGGGTGCATTTCACACTCAAAGTCCCAACATTATCTCACCCAGCACATCGGATACATCCCAATGGGCTTCTCAGAAGCCCCAGATTCCATTGACAGCTCCAGGCATTCCTATGGATACCTCCCTGGCACGGACCTCAGAGCCTGTCAGCAGCTACAGAAAATCCTGGTGAATTAAGTCGAGCAGCTTCTCCCTGAAGTGGTGTCCCCTTGGAGGAGAGGGTGAGTGGGTATGCACCAGCTCCTACTCTCACTGCTCCAGCTTCACCAGGCAGATCCAGGACACAAACTGTGCTAGGCACCCAGCAGCTCTAGGTGCCTGTGTGTCCAACAGCTTCTTCACAGTTTCCATTGGGAGACAGGCTGGTCAGAGCCACTGCTTCCTCAGAGTCCTGCTGGTCATCTGCAAAGAGCAGAGAGAGGACAAGGCAGATATGAGCTAAAAAGTCTTGCAACATGCAAAAAAAGCATGGGATGAAGCAAACGATACATAATCACAACCTAAGCACAGAAGGGATTTATGTAACTAATTTTCATTTTGCTTTATAAACAAAACATTGCTTCAAAAAACAGGGGGGACCTATGAGCTAAAGAGGACAGAGACCAGCTCCCTGGTGACTGCAGCCTCAGCAACCTCACAGCAAGCTTCATGGCCAAGAGGTCTGACCTTGACAGCAAGATCAGGCACTTAAATTTTCTGACCCTTAAATATATCTCACAGCTGAACAACTAGAACATTTCAATTGTGTTCTCTGACCTTTATGAGTTTCAAGCATTTTATCTGTTTAAGAAGCATTTGGACAGTGTCCTTGATTAACATGCTCCAACTTGTAGTTAGCCCTGAAGTGATCAGATGATCATTGTAGGTCCTTTCCAACTGAAAATATTCTCTTCTATTGCATTCCATTCCATTCCATTCCATTCTATTCTATTCTATTGCATTCTATTCTATTGCATTCCATTCCATTGCATTCTATTCTATTGCATTCCATTCCATTCTATTCCATTCTGTTCTATTCTATTCTATTCTATTCCATTCCATTCCATTCTATTCTGTTCCATTCCATTCCATTGCATTCCATTCCATTGCATTGCATTCCATTCTATTCCATTCTATTCTGTTCCATTCCATTCCATTCCATTCTATTCTATTCCATTCCATTCTATTCTATTCCATTCCATTCTATTCTATTCCATTCCATTCTATTCTATTCCATTCCATTCTATTCTATTCCATTCCATTCTATTCTATTCCATTCCATTCTATTCTATTCCATTCCATTCTATTCCATTCCATTTCATTCTGTACTATTGCATTCCATTCTATCACATTCCATTTCATTCTGTTCTATTCTATTGCATTCCATCCTATTCGAGTCTGCTACATTCCAATCCATTCTATTCTACTCTATTCTATTCTATTCCATTCCATTCCATTCTATTCCATTCCATTTCATTCTGTTCTATTGCATTCCATTCTATCACATTCCATTTCATTCTGTTCTATTCTATTGCATTCCATCCTATTCTATTCTACTGCATTCCATTCCATTCTATTCTACTCTATTCTATTCTATTCTATTCCATTCCATTCCATGCTACTCTATTCTATTCCATTCCATTCCATCCTACTCTATTCTATTCCATTCCATTCCATCCTACTCTATTCTATTCCATTCCATTCTGTTCTTTCTCCACACCACACACATTGTAGCCTCCTGTATAAGGGCACTTTTGCAAAAAGAAAATCACTGCTGGGAAGAGCAAGCAGAAGTGCCAGTGGCACAGCAAAGGCTGAACACTAGGCTATTTGTTACTTGAACAATTTTCTTTAGAATCAAAGAGCCCAAAGCTGACCTCTTTCTTCCTCCTCCCTGCCAACCCCAAATGCAAGTGGGTTGGGAACACCCCTTCCAGCCGAGTTTGAAGAAAATGTCATGTAAGATCAGGGTGATCTTTCCAGTTCATTGTTTAGACAGACAGTACTGCTGACAGAAACTCCAGCAAAATGCAGCTGAATTCAGCAGTGTCCCCAGAGGTGTAGTTGGGCACTGGATCTAGTGTGGGTTTATTTAGATGAGGAATAGGTCAGAAAACAGGGAGACAGTAATACAGCAGACAGATGTGCACTTTTTGTCTTCAGGTTCTAGCCAAACCACAGCAAGGCAAGAGACATCAGCTGCAGAGCTGGAAATAGCTTCAGGAGGCCACCAGCAAGGAGTCTGGGCACCAGAACCACCAGGGAGTCAGTGAGGAACTTGTGACAATCAGAGCAGGAGTACAAGAGAGGGAGCTGGGCATACCTTCATGAACATTGTTTGCAGCTTTTGCTTCATGACTTTTTCTCTGGTTCCTCCAGCTCCAAGAAATGCACCGCAGTAAGGATGGGAACCTCCACCTCTGCCTGTCTTTCCCCTCTTCTAGATAAACCAGAGAAGATGAGTTCAGATTGGTGTTGGGTCAGTCTTGATGTTCTCCAGTCTTCTGAGAGTGACTCACATCTCCCCTCTGCAAGCCAAACTCATCACAGCAAAACTAGGTCCGCTTCAGAGAGTCCTCTCCTGGAAAGCACAGGCAGCTCCTGGAGGACCTCATTTCACAATGAAACTTCCCTGCTACCCTGGAAGTTTGTCCCCTGTGTCGGTTTCTGCTTTGCCACCTTGCTGATAAAACCATCCTGGATGTTGCAGTCCAAAGCAAGAAACCTGGCTCAGGCAGCACACATGTTGAGCCTGGGACTGACAGAGTTAGGGCATTCCTGCAGAAGTTTCTCTCTTTTTGTTACCACACAGCTTCTGCTGCATCAACCTATCTACTGATCCTCGCTTTATTAGGCAATTCCTCCTTTCCACAGGGACCTGCTGGACACACAGACCTGCAGCACACCGAAAACTACAGCTGCAACTGCTTGCAAAATGCAGAGAGCACGTGGCCTTCCTTGATGTATAGTATTTATTCTGGAGGACAATGGTCACAGCAAGTTACTACAAGCTTTCATGCCACTGGAGTAAAACACTACAGTAGCTTGTAAAGCACTACATCAGCGTATTTTATGTGGCTTCCACCAGCAGTAGTTCAGCATCTCCATTGAAACATCACCAGCCTTTCACCTCCTACTCAAATAACAAATGATAAACCACTTCAGTGGCCTTCAGCTTATCAAACCATTGCAACACTAAAGGGTGCACACTGGGAACCTTTCCTGCTAGCCAACAAACCACAACTTCCAGCCATAAACACATCCCCTGCTCAGAGTGCATGGGGACTCTGGACCCCACTGAGACACTGCAGGAGAACAGCCCAAAGTGTTCCTGCTTAGACCCAAGAGATGCAGAAACTCCACTGCCATTCCTGTCCTTGCTTCACTGCACAAATGACAGTATGGGGAATTCCCAGCATGGAGGGGCTGTAGCTCTAGAACAGAACTGGGCAGAGAGAATCTGTGGAAGAGGACAAGGCTCTGAAGGTGGGCTGAAATAAAACAAGCACAAGCACAGGTACACAGAGCTTTACACTCTGTACATTCTCAGCATCTTATCCAGATGCATGAGCATAAATTTTCAGCTTAGTAAAAGCCTCATGCAAAGTCAGGAGGCAAAACAAGACCAGATCAGCCCTCACTGAGAACATATTTACAGTAGCATTCCTAGAACCAGTTTTGCAGGGTGCTCTGTAGTCCCATGTCCATCTTTCCCACTGTCTTCCCTCACATTACATTAAAGATATTTTTCCCCTTGTGCCTTGCTTGTAGAGAAAACCACAACATGAAAACCAAGCTAAAATATAGTTGGTGCTTGGCACTGCCAGGTCCCCAGCTCTTTGGAGGCTCAGCTACAGTTGAATTCTCTCTGGCCACATGAGGATTTTGGAAGACAGGGCACACAGCAGCATGAAAGGAAGCTGCCCCTGCCTAAGGCTGAACCCTGCAGCTGATGAGCATCCTCATTAGACATGGGACACTTACATGACTAAGAGCACTGAGCAGAGCATCAGAGATGAATTATAGCAGCATGCCGAGTCCTCCTACCCACCATGCTTATACAGCACACACAAACAGGCTGCAACACCTGCTCTGGCTGTTTCTGCTTCCCTTTTACCACTGATGGCTACTGTGCCACTTCCACCTCTACATGAAGGACAAATCCACAACAATCCACAAAAAACACACACGATGAGCTAAGCACCAGCAATGTACAGAGGTAGGAAATGGTCACATATGCAGGGATGTTTTACTGCTTCTGCAGCTGCTGTTCCACTGGGTTGCTGTGACCAGAAATAGAGGCCTCACTGCTGTCTAGGTGCACACCAGAAATTCTTGCAACAGGAACAATGTGAGGAAGCTAAAAGCATGTGAAAGGAGAGAAGCTTTATAGAAAATCACATGTGCCTCAGTACAAAAAGTTGGCAGAAAACAGCCCTGCTTTCTCACAGTAGATCACAGTCATCTCAAAGAGCTTTGATGTTCAGATCCAGAATTCTGGGCTGACCTAATGTAAAGAAGCACCTAGGCTGTAGCAAACCATCCCTATGTCCTAAAGATCTCAGAGGACCCTGGCAATATGGTGCTGCAGGCAAATGCCAGGATCTCTCAAGGTAAAGGCAGTAAGACAGCAGAACACCAGAGGCCCTGGAAATTACGGGAGAAGCAAGGCAAAAGTAGGGGAAAAATTAAGGAAGAGAGGAGGAAAGAAAACCAAAGACAAGCCGTGCTGAGGAATAAAGTGAGCACGAGAGGTTTTGCATGGCTGCTGTGACAGCTAAACCAGCCCAGCTGCCCATCATCCTCCAACAATCAGAGCTTGCCTTTTGTCGCACGGCAAATGGCCTGTTTGACATCCAACTTTCCTCCTGCCATCCTCACCTTGCTTAAGCTGGCCACCAAAGACTCCTGGCTTTAAATCCAAACACCCACTTGCTTTTGTATTTATTATACAAAGCCAACACAAGCATCTTCCTCCTGCCTACACCCCACAACAAGGACTTCACCCTAGCCCTGTGTCCCCAGGAACGCACAAACATGACCATCATGTAACTGCATCCCCGCTGTGTGCTTCCCATCTTACTGGGAAGTTCGTTCTCCCGAGCTCCAAGGGCTAGGAAACCCATCAGAAAGCAGCAGACCGCATTGGGAAGGCTCTGATCCCAGCAGCATGAAAGAGATACCACTAGGGAAGAAGTGGTCGTATCTCAGCTTCCATTAGAGCAGAGGGGAGAGCCTATCGGGGGCAGTCAGATCTCAATGACACCAGATCCCGTCACGATAGGGTTAGATACCACAGGAAAAGGGAGCAAAAGTTGTGAAAGACCCGACCCCACCCCCTGCCGGTGTCCTCCCCGACCCCGGTACCTGCGGGGTGCTGCAGGGCGGCCCGCAGGGCGCGGCAGGCAGCGGCGCGGCAGTCGCGCAGTGCCGTGGGGCTGCCGGGGCTGTACCGGGCCGCCTGCACCGTGCCGGACGCCGGGAAGTGCCGCTGCAGCGCGGCGTCCAGCACCGCCGCGTCCTCCCCGTCGCCGCCGGGCAGGAGGACGCCGACGACAGCGGGCGGCGGCGCTGAGGGCAGGCGGCTGCGCACGTCCCGCACCATTTCCCGCAGACGGGCCCGGGTCTCGTGGCTCCGCGCCGCCCCACCGCGGCACAGCACCAGCAGCAGCCGCGCTCCCAGCGCCCGCCGACCGCCAACCACCCGCCGCCGGGACCGGCATCCCGGCCCCGGCGGCACCCCCTCTCCCAGGAGGTCGCAGGCGAAGACGGCCAGCGTGGCCGCCACCGGGACCCCATCCGCTACTTCGGCCACCAGCAGCACGGCCCGCCGCCCGCCCACCCGCTCCACCAGCGCCCGCAGCTCCTGCAGCTCCGCCGCCATCCGCCGCCGCCGCCGCGTACCCTTCCCGGCACCGCGCACCGCCCCCGGCACCGCACCGCCCACTGGCCCAGCCACACGCCCCCGCGCACCGCTCCCTCGTACCCTGCATCATGCCCGGGTCCCAGTTCCAGCACCGATCCCCGCAGCTTCAAAACTCAACCCTGTGCGCCGACTCCCGTGCAGCGGGAGGGGTGTCACGGATATCCCCGGCAGCACTTTCAGCCCCGTTCCGGGACAGGTAATTCCCACTCCACTCCGATGAACAGCTTCTGCCTGCAGCAGAGCGGGGACTAGAGAGGACCCGAGAGAGATCGCTCAGACCATTCAGAGTCAAATAATCTCTGCAGGATGGGCAGAAGAGGCTCCAAGAGCATTGCAGTCAAAAGCAGAGCCACAATCCATAGGCCTGCCCCAAATCCGTGATTCTCAATGTATGGAATAGGGCACACTCATGCCATGGAAGTGGCCAAGCCAGGGTGCCTGCTCCCTGCCCATCCTCGTGGCCACCCATTCCCAAAACTCAGCAGATCAGTAGCCACCAAAGAGAAAGGATATGCCACAGACTGGTCTTCAGGGACAACAGAGATGTGACAGCTGGGGAAGGTGTCTGTGTGCCATCAATTTTAAGCCAATAAAACATCTGTCCCAGCTATGACACGCTTAGCAAACACTGCCCAGTGTCAGCATAGCAGGGGCCAGACAGCCCAGGGAAGAGCTTCAGAGAGATTTTTCTGCCCTGAGTCCTAGCAAAAGTAACTTACTTGTTGATAAGTGCTGATAAGCAAGTAGCAGGGAGATAAAATAGAAGGATTAGGCTGCTCTTTCAAAGATCAGTCTGTTGTTGCAAGAAGCTATGCTTCCATGCCAGTGTGGTATCCTTGAGAGCAGCTGTCAACGTGGCAGGGCTGCAAAGTCAGACACACAGCCAAGTCTGGCCTCAGCATTGCCCAGATTTAGTGTTTACAAGTTGTTGGTTTTTTTTTTTCAGATGTTCAGAACCCTGTTCACAGACTTGTGAAGAAAAGACCAGAGTGTAATCAGCACTGTAAGCTAGACCAGCAGCAGCAGAAGGTTACAAGGTGCTCTTCCCCAGGAGACCTCACCTTGGTGTTTTCCTCTTTGTGCTTTCCTCTACAGAATTTCAGCTATAGTCCTCACATGGGTTTGTTCAAAAGCCAGTCACAAGCAGAAGGTCTCTAGGAAGAGGGACCAGCAAGAGACAAGACAGAGACAGACACTGGCTTTGGCCATTTTGACTGGGGAAGCCCAGATCTCTTGAAGCCAGCTTCAGGGAGCAGGATGGTCCTTGCAAATTGCCCTAACAAGCCCCCACAACATGCTTAACCTCCATATGAAGTGCCAGTTATACTCTGCCTGATGTGCAAAGACCGTTACAGCATGGGTCTCAGAGGACTCTTTTCAAGCAGTGCTGTACCAGTGACTCCCACAGAGACCCCAAAGTGCCTTGGGCAATGGGCTTTTAAGCACATGATTCCTCAAATTTATGAAGATGATTCCTCAGAGAAGATACAGAAAAAAAATTGAAGTGATCTTCCTACTCATTTTGGTAGCAACAGCACTGCTATTTCTCTGCAGTGGCCTCGATGTTTAAACTGCCAAAGCAGCTTCTGAAAAGTAGTACCTGGGACCAAATAGAGCTGCTCCTTGTGACCACTGCAATTCTCTAGCTAATTTTGAGTATATTTTGAGTACCATTGGCAGCAGAGGCTGGTTGGAAAGGTGAATGGCACCGACAATACCCAAACAACCTTGTTTACATTTCCTTATTCATTAACAGAGATAAGATCTAACGGCAAATACAGCTTTACCTTCCTTTGTGTTACGTAAAGAGGTACAGCTCAAACAGTTCAGAGGCAGTTGTGAGCGGTCCCTGACAAAGCGACTTCAGAGCTCTGGCAGGCATCGAAGTGAAGACGCAGATGTACTCACAAGGGCTGACACTCCTTCAAACATCCATCTGACAGTCACATTTGTACAAAGTCTCCACAGAGGATAACCACATCTCTTACCTATGCCCATAGCTGTTCAGAGCATTTCCTCATTTTAGACTTCAAAGGAGGAAGAGAAGATGCTTTGTTCAGAGAAGTAAATGTATCATGTCTATCAGTAGTGCCTTCAAGTCTAAACAAAATCCGAGGTCCATCGGATTAATCCAAGGGCCTAAGCATTTACCAAGATTAGCCTCTCCTGAAAAAGTGGACACTGAGATGAGAAGAATGACTCTTGTGCCAGTTTTGATGATAGGAATGCAGAGACACTAAATGGGCAAGAGGAAATCTGTGGGAGCACCTCAGTGACCCAGTCCAGCTCTTTACACTGTTTTTCTCAGCAGCCTCGGTGCTCATGGAGGCATTTGGAAAAGGGAGGAATAGGAATTCACTGCTGACAGCCTAAGCCTTAGCAAACCTTTGCACAAGTGCTTTTTCACAGACTTGTTCTCCAAATCTGCTTTCTCTTACTGCTTTGGAGAAATATCATCATGAGATGCTGAAAAATATCTGCTTTACTCACCCAGAACTGCCAGCTGCCACCAGGAGCATTGCTGTGGGACACCAGCACTTGGCTAAGCTCTTTATTCATGGAGGTCTTCTTGGGTACCCCAAAGATTAGCAGAGGAAGTAACTGTGAGTGAAGAAAATATCCCAAACCTCACCTATCCTATTGCTCTAAATATCCCAGTCCCACTCATCCCCTTTTAGCCCCTGTCTACTATTCACACTTTCATGGCTTTTCCCACTGACCTTCCCCACAACACCCTTCTAGCCCCTGAACCCAGACCCCTCTTCACTTTTTACCCACTGAATCTTGAACTGATTCAAACCAGACACTGATCCTTCCTGTGACAAATTCAGCCACAACTGAATCCAAAGTGGATGGTCTCTTTGCTCAACTCCAGCTCCTCATGCCCCAGACAAGGCCAGCTTCAGGGAGTGCTGAGGCAGGCCCAGTTTTGTCCACCCAGCAGCACGTGCTGACACAGCCCTGGCCTGGATCCATGCAAGTCATCACACCCTTCTGAACTCCGCTCAGCAGAGATTACACCCCATAAGCAAATAAAGTTGGGAAGTCCCTGGCTCCTCCATGGCTTCCTGATGTAGGAAGCCTCTCTTCTCCAAAATTCCATTCCTTTGAAATCCATGCCTCACATTGCCTGTCTCTGCAGCTGTCCTAAGCTTCCTTATGTTTCCTTGAGTCACCACCCGTTCCTCGATGGCAGATGGCCAGAGAAAGGTATTTCCAAGGTGAAGGATGGGGACATAGTGCAGGACCACTTGCAAAGAGCCCACAGTTTTGAGGCAGTTCTGATCATGTGGTTGGAGGGATATCTCTGCCTGTTCCCTCAGCCTACTCCACTCTGCTCTGTCACTGGGAAGATAGACTAGCTGGAGACAGACAAGAAATGAGACCTGAGGATGAAGCTGCCTCTTCTGGTCTTTTTCCAGCTCTCCTGCCACAACCTCAGCTGGACCCTCGTGTTTGTCAGCAGAAACAAGAACTAGCTATTCACAGCCACTAGCCTCCTCCAAATGTGTCTTCTACACCAGTTGTCCAGCTTTTCGTGTGCTTACCCTTTGCAGAGCCTCTTAAAAGTTACCCCAGGCTCCAGTGAGCTGGAGACATGTGGTTGGGGACCACTGCTCACAAATGCAGCTCCTCCTGCATCACTCAAGTTCCCTCTTGCATCCTACTGCCTCCTTCCCACAAAATCTCTCCCTCAGTCCCTCAGTACTGCTCCCTTTATAAAGACAGTGGGCAGATCCATTACCTTCTCAAGCTGTAGTTGCTCCAATGGGCAAAGCAAGTAGGTTAGGATTTGTCTAGTTTGATGCTGTTGAGCCCTGAAAGAGGAAGAGGCCAGAGATAACTAGCTGGCAAGGTGCCCTTCTGGTACACTACAAGTCACCAAATGGTTGTTGGACTTTACTCTGGCATATAGTGATTTAGTTGGGGCAATTATAAAATAAGTAGTTATTTTATTTCCAAAAAACCCCACCCACAAACTCTATACAAAGCAGTTAAATTTGGGTTCTAACTCAGTGAGGAAAATCTTCCCAGAGATGTTGATGGGCAACTCATTCATTTGGGAGAACCAGAAAATTGGAAAAGTTTAGCCACAAAATGGCTTTTCCCCACTTTCAATTAAAAGGCAGCCTGGAGCCCTAGGGAATGTCTGTGTTACTCACAGGGATGGAGTAGGAATTTCAAGATAGTCCCTGGCTCCTTTGTGGCAGTGTTGGAACTACTCAGCGACTTGATAGCTGTTAAGAGGCTTCTAGATCTTCCCAGGCTCTAGCAGAGTGCTGGGAAAGAGGCAGACGATCTCTGACTTGATCCTGGTTCCTTTTGGCATGGAGGTTTGCAGAGGTGCAGGCAGGATCTCTTGCAGATGTGAAGAGAGCACAATGTCAGTGGTCCCTCTCACCACATCATGAGGCACTTAATGCCTTCTCCTCGTAAACTTGAGGCACTTAAGTTTTCAGGTAGTTCAAGCCCAAAACATCTAGGCTAAGCTGGTCTGAAGCATAAGGCAGAGCAGAACATGTTGCCAAAGAGCAGCGAGGCAGAGGCAACAAGGCAGAAGCAGTACAACTGCTTGCAGCTTAGCTCCATTTACATTATTTGTCTGAGTGCAAAGGCTCTTTTGGCCACAGAGATTCACCAATGAAAATGGCACCTGCAAAACTGACCATATTAGGTGAAACTAGGGCTTGCTCACCCTTAGTTGGGCAAGACACTAACAAGTACTTTAACACCTGTGAGTACCTGTATGGCCCAAGTCTTTGTTTTCCTCCAGCCCTTGCTTCCCCCATCAGCAGAAGGGTCGGGCAAGCCAGGACATCTAATAAGCCTATTAGCCTTCCAGGACACGTAGGCACAATGTACCAGATCAGTAAGAAGCTGGGATAGGCAAGGACTTTCTGGAAAGAGGCAAAGCTTGGTCTGGATAGTAAAGGATCAGCTGCTTGCTATCTTGATCAAGATCTTCCAGAGGTAGTGCTCAAATGCTCATATGCCAGGAGCCCGTGGAATGGCCACTCTGTGCAGATCTCAGCATGTGATGCCAGCTGAGCAGAGCAGGTTGTTCTCCTTTGTTGGGGAAACACACCTGATGGACTTGGGAGACTTCTGGACCGTGCAACAGAGCTCTTAATGCTGCTTGCTCCTGCTAGCCTACCAGCAGCCCGACCACATAAAAATTCACCAATTCTGCATTGGTCAAAATGAGAAGGGAGTTAAGACAAAAAGCAGATCTCCCATGACTTGCCTTTGTTGGACTTCAGCAAGCTGAGGGAGTGGTAACAGCAGCAGAGCAGTGAGCTTCAAAGCTTCTGTATATCCACTCATGGTTACCTGGAGAATAAAGCATCTTGAGAGCACCCATGGTGTTCTGCCATCTCCCCTCAGCTGTCTGGGTGATCACGCTCCTCCCCATCCCAGCCACACATCCCTGTGCTCCCAGGTCCTGGCTGAGACTTCAGCCATGTGCCTCAGAGCTTCCCCTTCAACCAGAAATGCTTGGCAGCGCTGCACATCACCCCACACAGAAGTGCCTGGACACAGCATGAACATGCTGCCAGAGAAACTTGGGAGCTGCATGAACTGTGCCTGGATTTGGATGGTTAACCACATATTTCAGATGCTACATGAAGTAACGGAAACATTGTGGCTACTTAAAGATGTCCTAATGAGCTGATCAGGAGTCTCTCCAAGGCAAATTTCCTATGCTCAACAAATAGCCTGTACCTGTGCACACCTTGCAACAGCTCAAGGGTACTACTTCTGCATTAGCTTGAGTCAAAAAAATGTGTCATAGAATGGTTTAGGTTGGAAGGGACCTCAAAGATCATTCAGCTCCAACCCCCTGCCATAGCCAGGGACACCTCCCACTAGAGCAGGTTGCTCAAGGCCTCATCCAGCCTGGCCTTAAACACCTCCATGGAGGAAGCATCCACAACCTCCCTGGGCAACACGTTCCAGTGTCTCACCACCCTCACTGTAAAGAACTTCCTCCTAACATCCAGTCTAAATCTCCCCTCCTCCAGCTTAAACCCATTACCCCTCGTCCTGACATTACCAGACCTTGTAAATAGCATCCCCTTTTAAAAAAGGAAGAGTTTATCTTCAGACGCTCAAATGCTCATGGAACATCTCTTCCACAATAGACCAATTGTGTCAGCTGTGTTATAACTGTGTTTAGACAGATGGACAAGGTCGCTTCCTCCTATTCTTCAAAGCATTTTTCCTCCCACAGAACCAGCACCACTCAAATACCTACAGCAAGGTTGTTTTGCTTCATGAAGCCACACTGTCCTTAAGGATGTGGAAAAAAAGCATGTTTAAAAATCAACCTGGAGGATCCTTGCCCTGAGAACTGTTGGTTCAGAGGCTCTCTAGTACCGTCAAATCCCACCCCTTCTGTACAATACTGCAAGTACCTGCAGCTTCAGCAAGGGACTCAGTCTTTGATGTACAGCTTTAAAACTTACATCTACACACAGACACACAGAGAAATTAAATGAGTATCAGGCTTTTAATGCTTCTTTAGGTGATGATTAAGATCTTTGGTGGAGACAAGATCTGTAAAAAAGAAGAGAAGAAACACGTATAAACTCCCAATGCAAAACCACACAGCTCACCATAGTGCCTTGGTTAGAGAGGATGAGGAACGAGTTCAGCTATTGTATAGGCCATTAGCCTTAGAAACAAAAATGATCTACTGCTCCCACAGGTCCTTCCATCCACAATAACCCATTCCAGTCATTTAACCTGCTGGCTGTCCACTGGTACCCATTTATATGTATATAAGCTCCCTGCAATTGTTCCTTTAATGGACAGTTGGCCAAATGCTGGGCTTTCATCTGCATACGTTTGGTTTTTCTCTTTCAGGAATGAGAAGCAAGCACAAATGTCCTGTTTTCCTTGCAGTGCCTGCAGTTTGAAGAGGATGACCACTGATTTCTCGCTACAGAAGGGCTCAGCAGTGTCAGTCTGCACTCAGGCACAGATCAGGGCCATCTTCACTTCAGCTGATTCTCAGCGTTATCCATGCTGCAGGTTTGGCCCATGCCGCTCTAAGTCCTAGCACAAGTGCTGTGCTGACACCTCTGTAAGCCAGCACTTAGACCTTGACCTACAGATCTCAACAGAGTTTGGATGATACAGCAACTTTCTCTCATGCACTGTACTGAAGGGATGGGATATTCACGGGCTGCTCAAGCAGCAAGCACGAAAAAGCAACATGAATGACAGCAACACGTCACATGCCCAAACACAGTGGCACACTTGCAGTGGCTGTCCATGAAATAGCAAACTGCAGAGCATACCATGCACATAAATCATCCACAGGTCCTTCCATCAGTGTAGATGGGAAGAATCCTGTGGATCAGTGTAATGGGTTTAGAAAGTTTATCCCAGACACTTCAACTACTCTGATGTGAGGACAGTATCTTGGGAGAGGCCACCACACTAACAGCAAATAGCAGTGCAACAGGAGACAGATCTTTATCTTGTTTACAGCATCTCGTTCAAGAGAAGGCAAACTTTTCTCTCCCATCATCCTGTGACTATGAACAACCACTGAGAATTGTGCTGATGGGAACTATATACCAAAGACCTCTGCATTCATGCTCTCCTAGGAGAACGTGCTCTTAGGTCTTAACTCGGAAGTTCTTTCACTATTTCAGTTTTGGTGCAGGTTAAAATCCAGAGGCCACTGCCCCCTTCTGGGTGCAATGTTCTGTTAACAGTTGGTTTCCTGGGGACAGCCCAGCAGGTTTCTCAAAGGCATTCTGGTATCCCAGCAAAGCAGAAACTCAGTGATCTTTGACAGATGTTTCCTAGGGTAGATTGTTCAGATAATGAAGCCATCTGAACTTTGTAGCAAGGATGTGATGCTAAGGACACAGTGTCCCCTTCTGGCAGTAGCCATATACTGAAACACGTCCATGCAGGACTCGGCTGGCAAAAAGTGCATCAAGAGGGAAACGTTTCTACAAAGGGACACTGAGGTGAAGAGTGCTAAAACTGACCTGCCAGATTCTGCTGCCCAAGGGGATTCATTCTGTATCTGTCTTTGACGCTGCGTGTTGCAGATGCTCAGGCAGAATACAGCAGAAACTGAAGTCTGGGAGCGAAACAATGAATGGTCGCTGAGAGTCAACTTCTAGAGGAGAAAACAGACGACACAACAGCAGGCATCAGCCTGGTCACAGCTTTGACCTATGGTTTACACAAAGCATGTGTCATATCCCAGTGAAGGATGCAGGCTCAGTGAGACTGTGGAGCTGCTATAACTTAATCTCAGAATGCCCTATCAGAGGAGTCAGGGCTGCAGTTCATACACTGAACAACATCTCCATAGCCAAGTGTGTTTTGGAGCAAGCACCACCAATTCTCAACTTAAGAGGCTACACAATTGTCTCAGATTCACATTGCTCATCTCCATCCCACCAAAGCTCTCCTTCTTTGCAGCTCACATTGCTTGCAAAGTCCATCTTCCCTCCTGCAACTGAACCCAGCAACCAAGCATCACTTTGATCTACACTGTTGCTCAGATTCTCTCATGATCCACCCTGAGCAAGCCTTTGTTCTAAGAAAGCCTCTTTTTCCCCTTGGCCCTCTGTCAAGCTATGTCCCAGAATACCTTCATGGCAGTTTAAGACTTCTCTCAGTGCTCTACATGCAGCTCTCTTTGTCTCCAGGATATCATCAGGCTGGCCTGGGCTGTAGACTGCTGTCTCCACCACCAGCTCCCACGCCCCATCCAGCAGGCACTGCATTCTCCTAAGAGCTCTCATTGCCTCGTCCAGCTGCTCCTGGGGGCCCGGATGGACCATCACAAGCACCAGCACATCTGGCAAGCAGGGGATGAGGTTCCTCAAATTCCAGAGGGCGTCATCCAGGTAATCCCACTGCGTGAACTCTTTCAGCAGAGCAGATGACCACAGCATAAAAATCAGATGTGCCTGAGCATCGTCCTCCTCTTCCTTCTCCTCATCATCCCCCAGCTCTTCCTCCTCCTCCACCTTCTCTGTCTGCTGTAGTTTAGCCCTGATGTCAACTGTGCCACACAGGTCCTGGGCAAAATCCACCAGCACGGAGGGAGTTCTCAGAGTGGCATCACGCACCTCCATCACCATCACCTGTCCATTCCGCTTCCCCAGTAAATCCACCAGGTTGAACAGCTCCCAGGTGGTTCGGTCCACGAAGGAGCAGGCAGGAGTCTCTTTTGATGCCATAGCACCTTCCCACATGGGTGCTGACTGCACTGCGGGAAGGAGTGGGAGGGGTTTGCTATAGTAAAGGCACTTGCACCACACAGGCCTTGAAACAATCTGCAGCTCTGAGCAGCAAACACACTGGTGGGACCAAAGGGAAGTTAGAGTGAATGGAAGGGGTTTGACACAAGGATTAAAAAAATGAACAGTAAAGAGGAGACAAAACAGATCATTCTGTATTTTTGGACAACTTACAAAAAACCTCAAGACCACTTACTACCCTTTCATCAGGAGGATGCAGGAAAAAGTCCTACCAACCTGTTACAGCCTCATCTCCCAAATACCTTTCCTCCTTCCTCTGGCAATACCTAATACCATACCCTCAGAGTCTTACATATAAAACCTGTTGGCATCTGTGGGAGACTAAATCTCTGCTTTACCTGAACCAACACCTCACAAGCTGCCATTTCTCCCTAGCCACATTAAAAATCGCAGCTATTCACTGCAAGCACTCTCCTGCTGATGGAGAGCAGTGGCAGTGGATTTAGTCCTTTTCAGTGAAATAATTTGTGTACCAGACCCGAGTATCCAGGTCAGAACAGTTTCTTTGGAATGCCATTGAAAAGAAAACCTTAACTTACCAGTAACAGTTCAAACACTTGACTGCTTCACCCTCTTCAGAAATATTACAGAACACCAGCCAATAGCAGCAGAGGATGCAAGCCCACAGCTCAGAAGGCAGCAGGGCCAGGCAGGGCCAGGGCAGTTCTCACAGGGAGAGGACTCACACTGAACCTGGACCAAGCCAACAACTCACCTGCCTCAACTAGGGATGCCTTCCAGATGACAAAACAACTGCACAGAATCAGCCTAGGGTATTGAAAGGTCATGTTGGGACTGTGACATCAGCAGTAACCATGCCAATCTGCAGCTGCTTGAAGCCTCCCTTCAAACTACCCAAGATTCTTCAGAGATGTACTAAGACACCTTAAGGCTTGCACTTTGAGAATCTTTAAATTGATTTTTCAGTACCTTGCTGTTCAACAAACCTTAATAAGCTCCTGGAGGTGATACACTAGTCTGGTGCATGTATCCACCCCACATTACACATTGCTTTGGTAAAACTGGGGAAACCAGCAAGTATGAACACTGAAGCACTACGGACCTGTGTGTGATGCAAATGTTTAAACAGATTTCAGAGTATGTATTACACGCATGCATGCTGCTCAGCTACACATGGTCTCTTTTTTGATGATTCTACTAGGACTAAAATTTTCAGACACGAGCTAGGACTTACATCTGCTAGAATTTAGCTTTGTCTCATCAGCAGTCATCACCAAGCACAAGAGAAATAGGAACAAGGAACTTCTTACTATTAGGTAGGTAAGAAATTACTTCTGGTGTTCTGTATGAAGCCTGTGTGCAGAGTGTAGGGGGTCGTAAGCATTTATTAGCCCTGCAAACCATTCAGAGTCCATGAGAGGAGGCACAGGCAGGTTGCTGTAGTGGCTGCAGGGATTTCAGAATGAAGTTTGCTCTAAAATGTCCTGCCAAGCATAGCGTCCAATCTCCATTTCATTACCTAGCTTACAGCCACTACTCTACCCCACTGCCGTGAACTCTGATACGCTATTGAAATAGTCTCCCAAAATAAGTGGATGAAATAATAGAAATGTACAAAAATTAAACAGATTCTCCATTTTATTTCCAGTAAAAATTTAGATCCTAGATGGATACAGCATCTGCAAAAGAACAGATGGAATCATGTTAGAAATCTTGTCAGAGTTTTGTACTATTTTAAATACAAGTTTTGCAGTTACCATCCGAATTATCCACCTCTCAAATTACTATAAAAACAACTTCCCCATTTAGACAGAAGAGGTGCCAGAATGGAAAAGCCTAACAACTAGTTCAGTGACTTGACATAGCCCTTTCCTGGTGCACAGACTCCCTTGGCAGCCACCCTACCTGTTTACTGACAGGAAGTCTTTGCAGGTCTAGCTTCAGGATTTATCTGTGCTGCTCCTACTGTAATTTTTCTAAGCCACAGGAGAAATCTTCCAATATTTCTTTTGACATCACCATTAGGGAGATACTGCACCAGAACTCTGAGTGACCTAAAAAGCCAGTCTCACTAAAGCCTTGTGACCAAAACACTGATAGGCAAGCAGGTACTAGTGGACAGGTCAGGACAGCACCACCCCTCAATTATAACATTTGGGAGGCAAGAGAAAAAAAACAAACCTATCGCTAGGTAGGAACTGAAGCAGAAGGATGAAAGCATATGTAGAAGACCCAGAGGAATGGAATAAAGATAGCTTGTAAAGGAGCTGAGGAAGAGCCCTGGAACTTGAAGAGCCTTTCCAAGCACACAAATCCCTGCCAGCCAAACGGACCCCTCCTCAGCACAAGAAGCCAACTAACAACCTCTCCTAGTTGCAGAAGGATCCCTTATCAAAAAATCATGTCACATGCACAACAACGACAGAACAAAACCATAGTTCAGGCTGTCCTTCAGACTACACAGGATTAAAAGGCACAAAAAAAGCCTGCCAATAAGTATCTTGTAGCTAAAATAAATCCTCTTACCACCCGGATTCTGTGTCCAATGGCCTTGGCAGGAAGGTTGGAGCGGAACTTAGCACGAACCATGCCACTGTTTCCATGGGCGCGGGTAACCTTCCCCCATATCACTCGTGTCCTGTTGGGCTTGCCACCGGGAGTTACAGTGTTGCTGAGGAAAGAGGAATACAGCTGCTGAGCACACCAGCCAAGCCTCCACAATGGACTGAGTAGGGAGCGAGTAGACAATGTTGCCTCTTTAAGGTGCTTATTATTTAATAACTTTATGCCATAGCCACCTTTAACGGAACCACCCTTCATTTTTATGTGAAATTTGCTATGCCTGGGATTTTCACTGTACCCTCCTTACCCCACACAAACAGTTGGTATTGCAGCTTGTAATTTATCTGAAGCTCCACCGGAGAACTATTAGCTTAAAAATTTGGAACACATTGATGCTAACTAATATTATCAAAATGAAAACTCAACAATTTCAACTCCAAATAAACCGCAACATCTTATTGTAAGATTTCTCCAGACACACCAAAGGCAGAAGAAATTCAACCCATAAAAAAAATCCATAAGCTGTAAGAGACTGATAAATGTCAAGGCAATTTTGAACTCCTGTATCTGAGCTTATAACTACCCTCAAAGAAAGCGGAACTAAGTAACTGCTCTTAAGACCTTCAGCAGTGCCAGCACAGTAAGGTGACAGCGCTCTGATATGGTCACACACAAGCCAGGACATAAAATCTCCCAAGGCCTTACAACGTAATTCTGTTGTTTGAGTAACTTGGTAGCTCACAGTACTGAAAACTAATTTGCTTCACTCCAGTTCACTCCATTAACTCACCTTCAGTTTTTGTTTATCTAAAGGAAAAAAATAATTTCTCAACCCAGTAGTTCTCTAGTGTACAATTTATACCAACAAGTAGTATTTCACATAATACAATGACATGAATTAAAGACATATAGATCAACTAAAGCAAAAATAACCAAGAACTTTAAAAATGAAAGCAACCCAGGAACCTTAGACAGACAGTTCTCCATGGACATGCTAACATTAAATTGAGCCAAATTAACTTTTGCTCTAACAGAAGCTCAATGAACAGACTGCCCACATACTGGCATTTGCAAAAGCTGAAACAGGAATTGGTTAACTTAGTGAACTAATAAAAAGTGACTTACTTTTTAGCTTTGTATACATAGGCACACCTTTTGCCCAAGTAGAAGTCTGTCTCCTTACGGGCGTAAACACCTTCAATTTTCAGAAGGGCAGTGTGCTCCCGCTGGTTTCGGAGGCCACGTTTGTAGCCAGCAAATATGGCCTTGCACCACAGCCTACAGACATTGAAAACATTTACAAATTACAGTTCACTCCACAGAATCAAATGTAAAAAAACCACATCTGCTATTCCAGCACCAGCAGAAATTTAGCTGAGGAAAAACCTCATTGCATTCACTTCTACAAACTCCTTATATTCAGTCAACGGAGGAAAGTTAAAGTCACGCTGCATCCTTCTGCTTGTTAGATTCTGGTACTATAGGCTTTATATTAAAACTGAAGTGCTTCAGCATTAGTAGGTGTTACACTTTCATGTGTCTGAACACACTCTGATGAACAACGTTAATTTTTATTGATAGAACACATAAGCTGAGCTTCCTGTGCTGCAGTAGCTGCTGCTGCTGGTGAGGCTATGAATTGCTAATTTTTAACCTCAAAGGAATTAACTGGTTCATTGGGACAGTCAAAGACAGCCCCTCGTACTGGATAAGTGACATTACACGAACTCCACAAGTCTTCTCGATGAAGACCTGTTTGTACTACACAAGTTAAGCAATTAAAAGGCTCCACACATCATGAGTGTCCACTGAACATCTCAAATTGCAACCTGCCACTGTCTTGTAACACAGTATTAAGCTAAGCTACCCCATTCTACCTTATACACACAACAGAAAATAAATTCTACAGTAAAATATTAAAAAAAAAACAACTATGATTAAGACCCAATTCCTACACCTATTATGAACGACAGAATGGCACTTCCCTTCCTCAAGCAAGCAGAATATCAAAGCCTGTATTGTACACTGAAGGTTCACAAACACTGTGATAACAAAATCATCGTTAATATCCCGCATCTAATGACAGGGTAAGGAAAACATGGCACACTGTATAAACAGCTACAAGCATCTAAAGGCAAAACCTTCAGAAAACGGAAACACAACTGGGCATTTACCAGAGGACCTAGCAGAATAGTGGGCAGGGGATCTGTCCTGGAAAACGCCACCAACCACGAAAAAGACATTACGGCCTGTAACTCTAACAGACCACTCAAAACATGCTTCTTTTGCAGTATGACTTGTCAAAAGCAGAGTTTACAGCGAGCCGAGAGCCATTTCGGGGCAGGTCACTCACCTCCCGGTCATGGTGTCCTCTTAAAGCCTTGGTCCCAGCAGGCCTAGAAAGGATACAGAAGCCATAAGCCTCCCAGGCCCACAGCTCCGTCCAGCCAAGCGAGTGGGAATTGCCCTAAACCCGCTGTTGAGGCTAGAGCACTCCGCCGGCCGGAGGCCACCCAGAGGACGGCCACAACGGCCACCAAGATCTCCAGACAGGGCCCTGTCTCATGGAGGAGGGAAGAGGGACTCTCTCCGCTTCCCCATTGAATGGGAAGCTCCAGGCGCCTCAGTCTCCCTTCAGCTACGGCAACCCGCGGCCTAGATCATCTGCCGCACATCGGGGCCATCCCGCCCTGTACCCACTCCACGCGGCGCCTGCTGCAACGTCCCAGGAGTCCCGCACCCGTTGACATCCCCATGGCGGGGACAAGTCCATCCCACCCTTCACCCCACGCTGCAACTGCCCAGCTCACCCCCACGGCTGCGAACCAAGATGGCGGAGAAAGGGAGAGCAGCCGCGCTGCCTTCTGGGATATGGTCCGGGAAGGACCCGCCGCGGGCAGCCGCAGCACCGCCTGAGCGGATGAAACCGATGTGGGACTGGCGGGACGGGCACAGAGTCCCCCAGCACAGGCTTCTGCTCCATCTCCCGCGCCCCCTTTTTCCTCTGGGTGGCGAGCAGAGGTGGGGGCAGCTACGGCCCCTCCGTGCAGGCAGTCCAACGGGTAGCCCCGCGAGGCCCCCGGAGCGTGGTGGTCACCATGGAGACGGCCGCCACAGCGTCCCGGTGAGGGCTAGGCCCGGCCACCAGCGGTGGATAGGGTTGCTCAGCCCGGTACCGCTGGAGTAAATCCTGTCGCGGGGGTTAAGGGGAAGAGTGGCAGGGCGAGCGGGGACGCAGCCCGGCGGAGGGAAGCAGCTGCGGCGGTGGAACGAGCCGAGGAGCGCTGAGAGTCGGCAGCGAGGAGGTGAAGGGCAGCGCTCCGTGCTTCTGTGGAGTCCAGAGCTCGGGGGCTCTTCTCTGATGGCTGCTTCCTCCTTTCTCACCTTGAATTAGTTAATCTTCTCAGCTTTTATTTCGCTCCCGATGTTACCTCGGTGAGGTAACGTGAATCGCTGTGCTCAAATCCCTGTCATGAAGTTTCACTGCCCACGTTTTCTTAAGGAATAGTAGAAGCATTTATTTACTCACCCATTTTCAAAACCCAGGGTGGTTTCCTCCTGATTTATAGAATCACAGAATGCTTTGGGTTGGAAAGGGCATTTAAAAGCATCTTTGAAGCTGTCCAACTCCCTGCAGTGTGCAGGGCCATCTTCAACTACCTCAGAACCCCATCCGACCTGACCTTGAATGTCTCCAGGGAAGGGGCTTCTACTACCTCTCTGTGCAGCCTGCATTAGTGTGTCAACATGCTCGTGGTAAAATGTGTCTTCCTTTTCTAGTCTCCCCTTTCAGTTTTAAACCATCACATCTGGATTTCATAGAATAGAATCACAGAATGGTTTAGGTTGGAAGGGACCTCAAGGATCATCCAGCTCCAACCCCACTTCCTCACATAGTCAGAAATCCAGATGCATTTTCAGAGTCCTTTAAGTGATTTAGGAACTTACTCCAATATGAAATGCATCCTAGCTGTCTGGGCTTTCGCTGTGACTGTTCCTAAGTGCCTTAAACTGTATTTGAATGTGTGCTCAGACTGATTTTATGAAAAAAAAAACCCAAACCCTGAATGTTAGGAGCAAAGTCTACTGTCAGCTTGTCAGCAACTGTGGTTGTAGAGCTTGAACCTGGAGTGAGGAGTTAGATCCTGACCAGATCCAAGAGAATTAAATCTATCTGTACTTTGCTGAGCCGAGGTAGAGACAAGCAATGCCTCTTAAGCCTGTATAGACAGAGGTTTTCCTCAGAGAGATGAAATTGTAGGAAACAGAAGCAGGGAAAGGATGGAATATTGTGAATTCTGTGAATGATTCTGGTGGCTTCTGCTTTAAGGAAGAGGTAGAAAGCAAAGCAACACTCAGTAACCTACCCACTTAATACTATCAGATGCATGTTAAGAACCTTTGCTAAGAGAAAAACACAATCCCTGCTTTGAGGAGAATAAACTATCTGTCAGAACACTTTGTTTTCCAGTAGCAGAGATGCCACAGCCAGTTATATTTAGTTCCTTACAGCTAAAAGTAGCATCGAATCTTTCATTTCTGCCCTTGGTTCTCCCAGGTTCTCATCAGTACAGTTTCAGAGAGCAAGATCAGAAATTCTACAGTCAGGATGAAACCTAAGTTGTGTATCTAAGCCAAAATCAATATTACTTCAGCTTTTCAAAGTCCCTTTCTTCCCCTTGCCCTTCCTCTTCCCCTTCCTCTTTCCCCTTCCCCCTTTCTCTTCCCCTTTCCACCTTCTCTTTTTTAAATGAGCAACTTAATGTTCTAACATTTGTAGTGGTAGGCAGAATTTTACAAGGCCACAACTATTTTGCTTGCCTAAGAAACATTCTCTGGGCAAAAACTAAGGTATTTCTGGTTTATGGCCCAGCTGCTGCCACTGTCTGTATTCAGAATGAATCTCTGCCAATGAACGTGCCCAGAGAAGGGCAACAAAGCTGGTGAGGGGCCTGGAACACAAACCTTGTGAGGAGAGGCTGAGGGAGCTGGGGATGTTTAGCCTGGAGAAGAGGAGGCTCAGGGGTGACCTCATTGCTGTCTACAACTACCTGAAGGGAGGTTGTAGCCAAGTGGGGTTTGGTCTCTTCTCCCAGACAACCAGCAACAGAACAAGGGAACACAGTCTCAAGTTGTGCTGGGGGAGGTCTAGGCTGGATGTTAGGAGGAAGTTGTTGGCAGAGAGTGATTGGCTTTGGAATGGGCTGCCCAGGGAGGTGGTGGAGTCACTGTCCCTGGGGATGTTCAGGAAAAGCCTGGATGAGGCACTTAGTGCCATGGTGTAGTTGACTGGATAGGGCTGGGTGCTAGGTTGGACTGGATGATCTTGGAGGTCTCTTCCAGCCTGGTGGTTTCTATTCTATTCTATTCTATTTGCAAAACAGAGCTAAAGGAGACACAATGCTCTCAGCTTTGAATTTTCTCACTGGAATGCATCAGAATCTCCTAAACTGACTAAAAAGAATGCAAAAAAAAATAAAAATTACAAAAAACCCCCAAAAAAGCTGCCTTTGAAGGCATTTTCATTTCTGAGGCAGCAGGATGGGAGAAATGTGCATCCAGGACTCTCACACAGCTGAGGGAATTGCAATCCCCAAAAGAACAGGAGGCCAGAACTTTTATACAGTTGTTTGAAAAGTTATTTCTTGTCATGTTTTTCTTTCCCTTCAGATCATCAGGGAAAGAATGTCAGCTTAAAGTCTTGGGGCAAGCTGAGTGCTTCACATACCTTTAATTTATTTATTTATTTCCCCTTATTAATAGAGTTTAATGAAGGAGCTCAGCCAAGCACATTGAAGAAGGTTGATGCCAGCAGCTGCATCAGGATAGGCTGTGGGCATTGCATTAAAGCTAAAACCTGGGGAGAGCAGCTCACTATTTGTAGTATTTCTTAGTGCCCCAGACAGTGGTTTCCTTCTCACTTCCAAGCCAGCATAAGCTCAAAGTATCTTGGCTTAGCACATGTATCTGCTGAGTTTATTGCCATAAGAGGAGATACACAGGAGGAGCAAACCAGCAGGCTTCAGAGGAACATTCCAGCTGTGAGCCTTCGTAACACACATTAAAATCTTGTGTTAATTCTCTCCTGAGCAAAAGCTCCTGATGAGATAGAGGAAAAGCTGTTGCATTCTCCTTCATTTCCAAATGAGTGACTTCTTGCTGTGAGAGCTGCAAGTGTTATTTCTTCTTTCACAAAGAATCATCTGTCACAGCTATCTCACAACAAATATTTCCCACTGTGTTCTTACTGCCAGCACTCCACATGTAATAGATTGTTCTTATGTTATTTAGACTCAAAATATGGATCATAGGTTTCTTAAAAAGT
The DNA here is from genome assembly GCA_013400475.1 of Tricholaema leucomelas. Taxonomy (NCBI): domain Eukaryota; kingdom Metazoa; phylum Chordata; class Aves; order Piciformes; family Lybiidae; genus Tricholaema lacrymosa; species Tricholaema leucomelas. The sequence continues at coordinate 443,390 of WAAF01001099.1, read as the reverse complement.
TAAAAGTGAGTAAGACATTAAACCAAATATTGTTTTATTGGTGAGGTTGACTGGAAAGTGGCATTGTCTGACCTTCTTTATGTAAAAATAATTATTTTGTGCATTTCTAGCACTGGTTCCAAGGCTGAAAATACAGGAAAAGTGATGGGATTTAGCTTATTATACAGATTATTAACTATTTATCTGTTAATTATATGATCAGATTCCTATCTTGAGCTGCAGCTTTATTATTTAATAATTAAGAGAAAGGAGAGGGGGAAAAAAAAATCTCAGAAGCAAAGGATGGAAATCAATTCCTTCCTAGCCATAGCTGACCATCAAAAGTCCTGACAGTGGGATTAATTAGGTTAGTTGGTGTAAATAGTACAAGAACGACAATGAACATATTGATAATGTTGAGAATCCTTTGCTATTATCTTTTCCTGCTATGATTTAAGCAAGCTTCTTGAAATAATTTAGTATGCCTCTACCATTGTCTTGTCTAGAAGCCTGTTCCCTATCTTCATCCACCCAGAAGTTAGAAACCTTATCATAATTGCTGGCTTAGGGGCAATTACACTCCCTTGACCCTAGACCAACTCTATCTTTTAACTGCAACAGCTCTGCCTCTCCCTGGTATCTGCTCTTTGTATTTACAGAGAGTAATCACAGGATGTTAGGGGTTGGAAGGGACCTCTGGAGATCTTCAAATCCAACCCCCCTGCCAGAGCAGGACCATATAATCATAGCCCCCAATTCTTTTAACCTCTTGTAAAAGTAAATACATCTTCCCAGGATGCCCCCACTAGTCCTCAGCTTCACATTTGAAATGTAACTAAACAGCACAGAATGTTAAAAGTGGCTTACTTAGTTCTCATTTGACTTACAACATCTGAAGGTGGTAACAGTTCCTGCTGAGGGGATCAATGTTACCACAGGGTCAATATTGGGGCCAGTTCTCTTTAGTATCTTTATGAATGATTTGGATGAAGGGGATTGAGTGCACCCTCAGTAAATTTGCAGAAGACACCAAGTTAGGCAGAAGTGTTGACCTGTATAAGGATAAGAAGGCTCTGCAGAAGGATCTGGACAGGCTGGATTCATTGGCCAAGGCCAACTGTATGATATTCAGCAAAGCAAAGGCTCTGCAGAAGGATCAGGGCAGGTTGGATTCATGGGCCAAGGCCGACTGTATGATATTCAGCAAAGCAAAGGCCCTGCACTTGGGTCACAACAACCTCAGGCGACAGTACAGGCCTGGGATGGAGTGACTGGAAAGCTGTGCAAAGAAAAAGGACCTGGGCATGTTGGTTGACTGGTGGCTGAATATGAGTCAGCAGTGTGGCAAAGTAGCCAAGAATGCCAATGGCATCCTGGCCTGTATTAGAAATAATGTGGCCAGTAAGACCTGGAGAGTGATCATCCCTCTGTACTTGGCACTGGTGAGGCCACACCTTGAATACTGTGTTCAGTTTTGGGCCTCATACTACAAGAAGGACCTTGAGGTCCTGGAGCATGTCCAGAGAAGGGCAGCGAAGCTGGTGAAGGGTCTAGAGCACAAGCCATATGAGGAACAGCTGAGGGAACTAGGGTTGTTTAGCCTGGAGAAAAGGAGGTCCAAGTGAGACATTCTTGCTCTTTAGATCTACCTGAAAGGAAGTTGTAGTAGTGAGGTGCTCTTCTTCCCAGTAACAAGCAATAGGACAAGAGGGGGTGGCCTCAGATTGCACCAGGGGACGTTTAGGTTGGACATTAGGAAAAATCTCTTCACCAAAAGGAGGTGAGGAACATGGCAATGCTGGGTTAACAATTGAACTTAATGATCTTAAAGGTCTCTTCCAACCAAAACGATTCTATGATTCTAAGAATCTATAAAAATGCCACACAGTAGGGAAGAGGAATGATTAAAGCACAAAGGTTCACCACCTGAGGTTTTGTAAGACATAGGGATTTACTTCTTTTTTCCTTCTCAAAAGGCACTTTCATTCTGTTTCCAAAAAAAAAAAACCCAGTCTGTCACAAACCACTGCACCCTCTTGAACTGAAGGGGGGGTGAGGGCACCTCACACCCAGTTTGCATCTTGGGTATCCATTTGCTTCTCAGCCTATCTACTCAGATCTGCTGTAGGGGGGACTGGGACCTACTTTGTTTTGTGGAAGCTAAACATTCCCACCGTGCCTGAGTGCAGCCATTGGCAGAGCATGGCTCCTCTTATAAACAGTGTATGAAATGCTATAAACAAAGCTAGGGAACTATAGGGAAGGCTGCAAACAAGGCTATTTCAGGTCTGCTTTTAGTTTAAACTACTGTTACCAACACCAGAGCATCTTTCTCACTGGTATCTTTTGTTTTTGTTCCTATTAGCGAGAGCACAGAGACTAAAGAAATGAAAAAATTCACTCACCTGGAAGCTCTGCACTTTACTGCTGTGCTGGAGAATTGTGTTGATCAGCTCTCAATTCTTGGATATATCATGCCAGTTTCACATGAGGGCAAGATAGACATCAATAATGTACGTGCCTCTATCTCTCCTCTTCAAAGAGATCTCTCTTGGTTTTCTTATTTTAGTTTTATGTCTTCAAGCAGCATTTTTTTTACAAACCAACACAGGTATTTTTACTGCCAAGTGCTCCATAACCCTTGGGTGAAAGAAAACAGTGCATGGAGTATGACCGATTTTAATAGCCTTACAACAGCACCACTGAGAAGCCTTTGTCAAGACTTTGTGTGAAAGACCTTTATGACCCCAAAATGAAGTTCCTGGGCTTATAATTTTAAAATCACAGTGGTTAGATGACAAGCAGAGACTTAGGGCAAAGGAAAGAAAATGTAGCAAGGTTCTCATACAGATACACAGCTATTTTTAAAATGCAAAACCCAGGATATTTGGAGTACTCAGAGCCAAGGTACTCTTGTTCCTAAGTCCAGGCGTAGTCCTCATAATGAATTAAGAAAGACTCTACTTCAAAATCATAGAATCATAGAATGGTCTAGGTTGGAAGGCACCTCAAAGATCATCCAGTTCCAACCCCCTGCCATAGGCAGGGACACCTTCCACTAGAGCAGGTTGCTCAAGGCCTCATCCAACCTGGCCTTAAAGACCCCCAGGGAGGGAGCATCCACAACCTCCCTGGGCAACCTGTTTCAGTGTCTCACCACTCTCACTGGAAAGAACTTCCTCCTAACATCCAGTCTAAATCTCCTCTCTTCCAGTTTAAACCCATTACCCCTCGTGCTGACATTACTAGACCTTGTCAATAGTCCCTCCCCAGCCTTCCTGTAGGCCCCCTTCAGATACTGGAAAGCCACTATAAGGTCTTGAATCCTTCTCCAGACTGAAGAGCCCCAACTCGCATAGCCTGTCCTTATAGCAGAGCTGCTGCAGCCCTCTGAGCATCTTTGTGGCCCTCCTCTGGACTTGCTCTAACAGTTCCATATCCCTTTTGTGTTGGGGGCTCCAGAACTGTACTCAGTACTCCAGGTGGGGTCTGACGAGAGCAGAGTAAAGGGGGAGAATCCCCTCCTTTGCCCTGCTGGCCAAAGTATAATACTAATTATTAATTCTCAGTGACCATTATTAGTTAGCTGATTTCCAATAGGTATCATAACTAAGAGGGTTTAGGCAGAGGTACAAAGAATGGAGAGGAAGTTCTAATGCTCAGGCAAAGGTTTGGTGCTGAGGAGGAAGGTGGTGTGGTGTTACTGGTAGCTGATAGACACAGGAATCAGGATGAGACCATCTCGAGGAGCAAATGGTTCTAAGTGCTGCTGCTATATATTTTAAGTGACATAGCAGGTCGTTTCCATTTTAAACAGGTTTGAAGCTCCTTCTATCATTTGTTTATTTACTTAATCACTTACTTTAAAGAGGAACTAGGGGGAAAAAAATGCATGACCAGGATGGACATAAAAAGTGGGATTAAAGTTTTCTGATTTAATTCACCAGTTAAGAATGCAAAGGGAAAGTAAATCAATATGTGGCTTTCTAGGTGGCGTTTCCATTTCATACAAACCTTGTGGTCAAAAAAATCTCTTTGCAAAGCAGCAGCAGCAGCAGGAGGTGTGGGCGTGAGGGCTTGAGCGATGCTTGCGCTATGCAACAGAGGGCACTCCTGCCCTGTGCCCAGCCTCATCTCTTTCCAGACGAGGCTGCTTGTCACCGAGCTGGGTGCCAAACGTCTTATGTGCCAGCAGCAAAAACACAGAGAAAAACACTCCTCTAGGATAGCAGAAGTTGTTCTTCATCAGACACGCTGGCTCAGGTTGATAGACCTACTGAAGATGTACTTCAATTACAGAGCAAACTCCTTGGCTTTTCTCTTCAGCCAGAGATGCTCATCTTTACCAAGTGACTTTTTACACCACAGTTTTCTCACAGACTATAAACCCTGCTTGTGCTCTTAACAATGCCAAAACAAATCGAGAAGGAAACAACTTCGAAACAGGCAACCGGCTCGGGGAAGCTACTTGCTAACTTTGGTGCTCTGTAATTTGCTGCTACTCCTCGTTTCTCAGTTTACATTTGGCTGTTACCATTGTGTTTCCAGCAGACCTGTATTTGCAAAGCAGCCTGGAACTCGCTCAGCAAACAAATCAATGACATTTTCAAAGCCTGACATCTAAATTTTAGCTGCTGACATTTCTGAGAGGATTAACCACAGTGTTGACCAGCACCTTACTGATTTTTCAGTCTGGAGAAGAAAAGACTCTGAGGAGATGTTATTGTGGCTTTCCAGTGTCTGAAGGGACCCTACAAGAAAGCTTTTTAGGATGTCAGGTAGTGATAGGACTAGGGGGAATGGAGCAAAACTAAAAGTAAGTAGATTCAGATTGGATGTTAGGAAGAAGTACTTCACCATGAGAGTGGTGAGACACTGGAACAGGTTGCCCAGGAAGGTGGTGAAAGCCTCATCCCTGGAGGCTTTTAAGGACAGGCTGGATGTGGCTCCAAACAACCTGACCTAGTGTGAGGTGTCCCTGCCCATGGCAGTGGGGTTGGAACTAGATGATCCCTCCCAGCCCTGACAATTCTTTGATTTTGTAAATCAGGGACTCACGTTCATAGCTTGACACAGTGCATCCCTCAGAGGAAGGCAGCCTTTCTCTTTGCTGAATTCTGGGCAAAAGACTAGCAAAAGATAAACAGCTGGGAGACTACACAGATGGTAACACATCCAGCTTACAAACTCCTTGCTTTTAGGTAGTTATTTGGTAATGATTAGGAACCCTCTACTGTTTACAGACAATTCACTTATAACCTGCTTGAACTTTCCCAGACATCAAAAAACATCTATCAGAGCATTCATAAACCCAACACACATTAAACGAGTTTGTCTGCCAAAATTGGTTCTTTCTGAAGAACAGGCATCACCAGCAAACTATTTCAATGCTTTCTTCCTAATGAACAATGTCATTTTCATTGGTCTGTGTACATTTAATGTAAATTTAATTGTACATAAATCAAGCATGTAGTCACCTAGACTCCTACACTCAGCAACGAGTCAGGCACTGCCAGAGGCTGATTCATCCCACCCAGGGATGTCCAAGATGCTCAGAAAAAAAACAGTCCCTTGCAGTGTCCTGCACACTGTCTTCAGACCGTGGGCAGCTTGACAGGAGGCTACTTGGAAGTACCAGTAGCATAGTCAGCTGCTGCCTTGCCTTGACCATGTTGTACTCTACCCTCTGTGCTGTGCTGCCGCAGATCTGTGTGCAGGTGTGGAGGGACCTGGACTGAGAACTGGTGCTGCTAGAAATAAGCTTTTTTTCTCTCTCCCCTTCCTCTCCCCCCCCCAGTTTTTCTATTTTTCTTTTTGTTTTTCTTTTGTTTCTGTATTTTTTTTATTTTCCTTTTTACCCCTTTTTCCTTTTTTTGTCTTTCTCTTTCTTTTTCTTTTCCCCTTTTTACTTTCCCCCTCTCTCTTTTTCTCATTCATTTTACTTTTTTCTATTTTTCTTTTTCTTTTAACTTTTCCTTTTTTTTCTTCTTACCTTTTCCCTCTTAATTTCTCTTTCATTTTACTCTTTCATTTTCTTCCTCTCTTTTTACTTTTTAATTTTCTTTTTCTTTCTTTTTCTTTTTCTCTCTTTATTTTTCTCCTTCTTTCTTTTTCTCCTTATTTTTCTTTTTCTTTTCTCCTCTTTCTTTTTCTTTTTTTTTTNTTTCTCTCTTTATTTTTCTCCTTCTTTCTTTTTCTCCTTATTTTTCTTTTTCTCCTCTTTCTTTTTCTTTTTTTTTAATTTTCTATTTCTCTTTTTCTTCTTTTTATCTTTTTCTCCTTTTTCTTTTTCTCTTTCTTTCTTTTCTTTTTCTCTTTTTCTTTTTCTCTTTTTCTTTCTTTTCTTTTTCTTTCTCTTTTTCTTTGTTTTTCTTTGTCTCTTTTTCTTTTTTCTTTTTATTTTTCTTCTTATTTTTCTTCCCCCCCCTTTCTTTTTCTTTTTCTCTTTGTCTTTTTCTCTCCCCCCCTTTTTCTCGTTCCTTTTCTCTTTCTCTTGCTTTTTTCTCTTTTTCTTCTTTTTCTCTTTTTTTTTTCTTTTTCTTTTTCTTCTTCTTTTTCTCCTCTTTCTTTTTCTCTTTTTCTCTCTTTTTCTTTTTCTTCTTCTTTTTCTCCTTCTCTTTCTTTTTCTCTTTTGTTAATGGAAATTGTTTCAGCTCAATGAGTTCTCTGTTCCATTTCTCCAAACAGCCAGGGTGAGGAATAGGCAGCTGTGGACTAGGCTGGGGTTGTGTTAGCTGCTTTAGCTGCACTGCTATTACCTGTTCAGTCACAGGGATGCTTGTAGGTGGGCAAGAAAGCTTCCTCTTTCAATATCCCAGTGTATACACCTGCACTCTTGCCCACAGCACAGACAGAAGAGGAATCACTAGAAGCAAAGCCTCGGCTGATTTCATACCCTGCTTTTGTTTTTCTTGGGCTTTTTCTTTTTTGGTAAAATAGTACATGGCCACCAGACACCTTTCCATGTAGAAAAGAGCTGCCAATAACCCTAAAAAAAAAACCAGCCACACAGATTAATAGATAGATGATCTCTATCACTTTCATTTCCACACATCTGAGTTCTTGCTATAAAAATAACATTGTAGGGAAAAATCATGGTGAGAGGCAGTGTGACATAGCTAAGGTGGAGAGATGGTGGAGGAGAAACAGGCTAACAGTGCATAAAAGCTGCTGCAGGGGACAGAATGACTTCTCCTCTGTGCCTACAGAAACTAGGACAAGAAGCCAGGGGCTCAACTGCAGCTGAGATGAAAAGCCTTTCTTACAGTAAAGGTTGTTGTGATGTGCTGGCACTGGCAGAAGGGTGCATTGTCTCTATTGCTGGAGGTCACTGAGGACAGGTCAGGAATGACAGTGTGAACCATCATCTCTTGGGGCATTCACCTTTTGAGGCCTTTTCTAGTCCTGTCATTTCAGGTATATATCGTGTGCTCAAAGCTAAGCAAGATAAACGTTTATGCTCTACTACTCTTTGCAGAGTGTAATATACACTATCGACTGCTCTTAGTATAGCTTCATTCTAGTTTACTGTTAACTATTCTTTCTCCCACATAATATTGCTGAGGGTTTATTTTCTACTGCCCCAAAATGAAAGTCTCTTGTTCCCTTTTAGAGTGGCATCCAGGAAATGAAAAAAGACATAGAGATCCAGAAGGAGCTGGACACTAACTACCAAAAGCTTATGTCAGCAAAGCAAGGGAACGGGGAAACAGTTACCTCTGTGTCTCAGAAAAGCATTGAACACAAGCAGCAGCTGGAGAAAACTGAAGATCTAAGTGCCCACCATCTTTCCAGCAGGGCCATGAAACACAGTGATCCATCTATAGAGACTTTCAGAAAAATCCAGGCTGACAGGTGAGCACAAATACAATGGCTCTAGGGCATGCTCTGAGCTGTTCTCAGTCTATCTCTTGAAAACAAAAATACAGGATTCCCACTCCCCTATTGCTGGTGCACCTCACTTTGGGCCCAGGAGTATTTCTGAAGAGGATAGTGGGTTCTAGGTTCCATAGGCCATTTAGTTCTGTCCTTTGCTTGCTTTTGGATGTCAAGTAATAACAATCAGTTTGTTTTAAATGGAGTTGCAAAATATTGCCCAGTTGATAATGGTTGTTTTGGTGCCAAGCCAAGATCTAGCCAGTGCTGATGTTCTGGTATCTGGAGTCAGCTTTCCCTAGAAGATACATACAAAGTGGGATGCAAGCATTGCCTGGTGAAGTCAGTCATTCTGCAGGACATGCAGAGCCTCCATGGCAGCCACAGCCATTTTCCTNCCCTGAGCCTCCTCCAGGCTAAACGCCCCCAGATCCCTCAGCCTCCCCTCATAGGGTTTGTGTTCCAAGCCTTTCACCAGCTTTGTTGCCCTTCTCTGGACATGTCCCAGTATCTCAACATCTCGTCTGTATGAAGACCAAAGAGTTTCCTTCTGGCTTTGTTTGGTTGGTTTGGGTTTGTTTGGTGTTGTTTTGATGTGTTTTTTTTTTTTTTTGTGGTTTGCTTGTTTGTTAATTTGCTTTTTGTTTGTTTTAATACATTTTATTCCTGCACCTAAGCAAGTGACTTGCTTTGCAGCAGTACTAACAGTCTTTGGTTTAGGGCACAGATTGGGGAGCTGAGCATTCACTATACATTTTTCTGCATCCTGGCTTCTGTCCTTAAATGTTATTTCATCAGAGGCCTTAAGGAAGATTCTAACCCAAATGAGAAAAATGCAGGTAAAACATAAATACCATCTGCACCATGAAAGCCAAAAACCAAACTGGGCAAGCCCAAGTATTTGTTAACATCAGCTTAGGGCTGTACTGGCATATTTTGGCACCTAGCTATCCCTTCACAGACATACTTGTCTGCCTCCTCACTTTGCATTGTCCAAGATCTACCTAGCTCTCATCACTAAGGCAGGCCAGCAACCTTTATCCTGATGGCAGCACAGTCTGGCACAGTGTGGGTGTGTTTGTGCCTTTTTGCTGTTTCCTATAGGTACCATTTGAGCCAGCACTTTCAAAATACAAATTTCAACCAGCTCCTAATACAGAGTTCTCCAGAGGTACAAGAAGCAGGCACTATGGCAGACGCACTTCTGGGTTTGATAGACATAAGAACACAAATAGGATCTTGTATTTCCTTACCTTTGTTGCTAGAAACAATAATGGATAAAGGAGCCAGGCACTGTAGTATCAGCATCTATTAATTTTTGTATCACAGTATCACAGTATCACCAAGGTTGGAAGAGACCTCACAGATCATACTGTTGTGTTTCTCTTCTTCCTGACAGGCAGTATGCAAGTGATGTAATTACAGCCACTATGAAAAAGATGCAGGAATCAGGAACATTTAGTAGCCTAACAGAAGCTAATGAGAGAGAGGAGGCAAAAAAGAGCAAGTTTCACAACTTTCTCATCAGGTCAGTGTTGTGTTCAGTACTTTTCTTGAGCTTAGCTGCTCGAAGCCAAAGTCAATTCTCCCTCAGTACCTGCTAAAAAGGGAAAAAAAACCTACCCACCCCAAGTCACAGAAAGGATTCTGCTTTTCCAACTTGAATTATTCTGTCTGCTTTACAATTTGAACTTCTTTCCCTTTGAGAAATAAGTAAGGTATGGTTCTGATACTGAGCTGAGGTAGGAATTGCCTGAGCTTTCACCGCAGCAGCTTTCACCAGGGTCTGCAAATGCTGCTCTGTATCAATTAAAACATGATTTACTGTAGAAGCTCCTTGATCTTTAACTCCTTGTCCCGAGTGAAAGCCAGACCAGCAGAGAATCTGTTCAAACCAGGGTCAGCAACATACGGTCTTTACGATGCCCTGGAGGATCTGCTCTGACCCATATGCTAATATGCTTCCATTTCCCAGCAGCAGCAGCAAGGGGCTAGCACAGATGGTGACAGAAACAGTCATCTTATTTAAGGCTAATCCACCAGCCACTGCATTACAGATCCTTTTCTGTCCCAAATTTAATAGAGTAGGGATTTGTGATAATCTCAGCTCAAATTGGTGATTCCTTAGCTCAAACTTCTGTGCACTAGAGGTTTGGAGTGTTTTTTTAACTTGCAAAGTTCTGGCTCAACCCCCAGCCTGTCAGAGCCAGTGGTAATCATCAGAGAATTATCTGACCCTTTTAAACCTGCTTTGTTCTGCACAGCAGCTCAGGTGGGTCATTTAGGGTAGAGAGCAAAGCTACTTACCTCACAATTTGTCCAACCTGCTGGGGGCTCAGTGGTCTGCCTCCAATGCAAGTTCTCAGCTCCCAGAGCAATCTGTGATTACAAGCATGAAACTCATCCCTTCCACTGTCTAAAATCAAGGGATTTATTATTTATCCATTAAAAGGACACAAAGCAAAAATGAAAGCAGCATTTGCTTGTGGAATAACCACTCCTTAGTGGAAAGCAGAAAGGAGCAGACAAATTATAAAGGACAGAATCATTTTTATTCCATTCTGTCAGTTGTATCTAGCCACTATGTTGCCTGTTCTGTTGAATGTGGAGTGAACTTGATCTGTCTGTCAATACAATCCATACTTGCCTGATTTTGGATCAATGTTCTAGTTTGAAAGCAGTCTGCAGTAAGACAGGAACTCCTTGTAAGGAGCTTTTGTTTATCACAGTCACCCAGCTAAAGACTCTGAAAATGAAATGCAAGGTTGACAGAGGGTACCATGTCTCAGGTACCAACTCTAGTATTTACTGGCTTCAAATCAAGTTCTAAGCATAGATGCTTAGAAAAACACTCAGAGTGAGGGGGAAAAAAGAGAGAATAGTAAGACCTAGGACGTTACTGCATCTATTTTTGTTTTAAACAGGTGAACAGCTCTGCAGCTTTGGGCCTCTACTCATATCCCTTCATGAATCTCAGAATCTGGGGCAGTGCTTTTGAAAGATTTTAAGTCTGATATGAAAAAAACCCCACATATTCCATATATATATATATATAATGAAGCTTACACAATTTGGCATCTTTCAACAGGAGCATCTCATTTTATTTATCTCATGCCCTCTTTTATTCCCATCCTCTTTTCTCAGTTTGTGCAGCTCTCCTGTTGAGATTAATTTACCAAGTCTCTAGCTTTGGTGAGGAGTTCCTGACTTGCAGATTTGCTGCCTCACCAAGGCTCAGAGTGAAGAGATGAATGGCTTTTTTTGTTACTCACACATGGGAAAGGGCTTGTCTTCTGCTGTTCTGAAGAAGCAGGCCAAAATAGTGTAATTCTTTTAGTTCAGCTGTTAAAAACACTTGGGGAGTGAGCAGAATAATTGAGGCAGTGCTCAGCTGAATGCTGCAATGCATCAGGAGACAGGGACTTCTCCTAGGTAAACAGCTCCTGTCCTTTTTTATGTATTCAAATGATTGTACTTCCTCATTTTTCTTCAGGGCAGAGGAAGGAAGGAGGGAGATAAAGTCACTCGAGAAACAGCTGCAGGATGTCAAGAAAGAAATGGAAGTGGAACTTCAGGTGAGATCACTTAGCGCTAAGCATTGTGCCAGGGGGGAAGCCTATCAGCAAGCTCACCCCTGCTGCCCAGGAACTAGCATTCAGGTGAGAGGACATGTGGCATATGTATTGATCCCTCGTTTTGGAATAGAGAAGCAGAATAATTGCAATAAAGATCTGTATTCTGAGTAAGCCTGCTAACGACTTTAAGAGCAGCATCCAATGGTTTTCAAATGGGAGCTCAAAATGCTCATAGGAACATCATCAAATTAGAATATCCCAAAAATACTGCTAGGAGAGGCAAAACACAGACCTCTGCCATCAGTGGGAGGTTTTCTGCAGATAGCAGTATCCAAGCTTCATGCAGCTTGGATATCCAGGCAGCTGTGACACCTGGCACAAAAGTAAGTGTGACAATGAGGGAGTGAGAGAGAAAGCCACCTGGCATAGGGGCATGGTATTTTCCTACATACAGTTTTGCCCAGAGAAAATGCCATTAATCTGTTTTCCTAGGCCTCCAGCTATTAGAAAATCCTGCCCATGGGAGTCCTACACAAAGGCAGATCAATGTCACTACACATGTGCTGTCACCTCGATCTTTCTGGAAAGCTTCAGCCATTCTGCCTGCAGCATACAAATGGTTTGTGCATGCACAGATCTGAGGTGTTCTAGAAGTGTCAGACTTGCTACACAAGTGCAGATGAATTGAATGTCCTATTCCTGATCACTTAGATGCTCACCAGACAGCTCAGACTTGATACTCACCTCTGTAGAGCAAGAGTTCTGTGCAGAACCATGGAAACATAGCCTAGCCTTGCTGAGGCAGGAAAGGGTGTGTGGTAGGGAACAAGCAACAGGCAGGCAGGATCAGAGCTACACAAGGAATGGAAGAAGGAACAAGAATCTAACACTTAGTACTGAGCATGAGGACAGCAAGAGCATCTGAAGAAAGAATTGGCACCACTGAATTTTGTCTTTGGACAAAAGCATGGACAATAACCAAGCCAAGAATATAGTTGGCTACAGAGAGGATTGTTTAAGCCACTGACATGCTGGTGAAGCAGAGTTGATAGAAGATGAAGGTTTCACGTTGGCAGCCTGGGTGCACATGCAGTAGAAAGCTTAGCAGTAAATAGAGGACGGTCGTAAGAACACAAATTGGCACTGGCACTATATGCAGCTATCTGTGGCTGACAAAACACCAGAATTCCAGAGGTGATGTTACATCAGCAGAGAAGAAAGCAGGAATGCACAAGAAGGGAAAATTTGTGTGGGTCAGTACTCATTTACAAGCAGAGATCCTGGAAATGCATAATATACACTGGCAAGTGTAGAAAGATAAAAGGAAGACTGGGAAAAGAAAAACAACCAACCCAAACTGTGGACATAACAGAGGTGAGAAAGGAGTCACTGGAGGAAATGGAAAGTTAGCAAATTAGGAGACAAACCAAGAAATAACAGCTGTGAGAACTAAAAGAGAAATGCAAGATGAACTTTTTTCCCTACACATTTGAACCTAAAGGACACAGAGCTCAGAGCAGGGACTGAAAATGGAAGCTGTATACTTCAATGCATACTTACTGCCACTAGAAATGCTATGGCCTATTTCTTTTTTTTACCTTGTATATTTCTGTCTATAACTTTATATACTGCAAATATCTGCTTGTAAATTGTGCCAGCTGTAAATATAAGCTTCATTCAAATTTCCAGAGCCGACTGAGTCTAGTCTGGGTGATTTCTAAAGTGTGGGGGGCGGGGGACACCCAAACCATCACATCTCTTAATTTTTGGCACACCAACGTGGGGCAAATTCATTTTAAGGATTTTTAATTAGCTCTGGGAATCAGAATGAAGCTGATGAGGAAGTTACTTTACTTAGTGGTTGTCCCTGTGGGACAACCCAAAAGTCCCCTGACATCTGTGTGGCAGTTAAATGAGATAAGCTGGACAGTCTGTCAAGCTCAGGCATTGTGTGTTGTCCATTTGCTTCTGTAACTTGTTCATTCTTGGTCAAATTCTGACGCTCCTGGGGAGCTTCTGTTCTCCCACTCCCCAAGCTTGTAAATATGATGAGCTATTTCTCCTTCTATGCAGTGCTCCTCAGACCTCTCAGCGTCTGTGCCTGCAGTACATGTATCTGCTTCTGGTTTAATGCCTTCCTAGGGACTGGTGTATAGGGGGCTATGATCATCCCATCTCCCACTAGCAGTGTCCTGGCACTGTGCAGTGGGGTTGGGTGCTTCTCTGTGTCCTGTCCTGCATCGCTCCTACCTCTTGCAGTCCTAAAAGGTGTGTAGCTCCTGTGCTGAAAGGGTGCTCTCCTCTGTGATCTTTCAATGCCTTCTGCTAATTTGGTTCTTGCTTTTTGCCTCATCAAGTGCAATCTGCTCTCATCTTCCATTTTGTCTTTGTATTTCCAGCTTGAAAGTCCTTCCCTAAGCTTTCTTTCTGTTTCAGCTTTGATAACAAATCAAAGACAAGACTACTTTCAAATACTGCTTTCCTCCTCTGCCAAAAATAATGATGTCTGATGTCTCACTGTGTCTCCCTAGAGAGAATAATTCCTGTTCACTTTATATGGGATTTTCCCACAGGTAGTTTAACAGACACTTGCATGATTTGTCACCTTGCTAACTAATTAAAAGCCAAACTACAGCTTGCTCATTTTGGAACACTTTGAACAATAACAACACACAGACCTAAAGACAAAAGCCTACATGGTTCTTTCAAGTGGATGAGAAAACGAAAGTGAGCAAATCTAATCCTGGAACCAGAAAAACACGGTCTTTGCTTTGTGCATGTTGCCTCTTTCTTTGGATTTTCAGCCTTGCTAACCTCTTAATGAGATGCTAATTAATGCTCTATTAGCCTGCTCAGCTCATTTTTCTTTCTAATGGAACACAAATCAAATGCTAAATGTTCCTATTTATTTTGTTTTCTTTCCTCTTGGAAAGCACTGATGTCCCGAAAAGGGCTGAAATGCTCAGGCTGGCTTTGCTCTTACCCTTCTGTGCAGCAGCATCACCCACAGCTCTAGGCTGGCTGCAGCAGTTCTGTTTGCTGCTGCACTCTTCATTTAGAATAGAATAGAATCAACCAGGTTGGAAGAGACCTCCAAGATCATCCAGTCCAACCTAGCACCCAGCCCTATCCAGTCAACTAGACCATAGGACTAAGTGCCTCATCCAGTCTCCTCTTGAACACCTCCAAGGACGGCAACTCCACCACCTTCCTGGGCAGCCCATTCCAATGCCAATCAGTCTCTCTGGGAAGAACTTCCTCCTAACATCCAGCCTAGACTTCCCCCAGCACACCTGGCTTGTACAAAAGTACTCACCGTTTCTGGCTTCCTGGACAAGTGCTGGCAGTCTGTACAGATTTTACACCAAGTTCATGTCTGAAAGGTTTATGTCAGACTTCAGAACTCCTGCATCTCTATTTACCCAAAGACCTTCTGTGTCCTGTAGGTGTCTTGCATGTGTGCAGTCATGGCAGAACTGTGTAACAACAGTGACACCACAGGCTACTGACCCAAGAAACCCAAGAGGCTGCACCATGGTATCAGTGACAACAGGTCCCTAAGACACCCAGCTCTGCTCAATCAGTGCACCCAGCTCAGCTGAACCCGTGCACCACTCAGGAGTGCTTTTAGCAGTGTGACCAAAGCCTGTCATTTGTTTTCCCTTATCTTCTCCCAGGTCAAATGCTTCATGAGGTGTTCTTTAGGAATGATTTAAGCTTGTAAATGCGTTCTCTAGTGCATTGTTTCTGTTGGAGAAATGCACCAGGCAATGGCAGTAGAAGGTGTGAGGCTTGTGATGGTCCTGAGCTCTTGGGTGACTTCGTTCCACTGCTGGCAGAGCCCCAAAGAAAGCAGCCCAGCAGGCCCCAGAGCTGGTGCATGAGATCCAAACCTAGCTCCAGAGAGACAGGAGTCTGGACAAGAGTGTTGCTTGCACAGGGCTGCTCACTCTGCCAGTAAACTGCCCTCATATGGCTGGCTGCTGCGGTTGTTGGGGTTGGAGGTGAGCTAGCAGAGGGCTGCAGAAGCTGTTGTGTGGAAGTTTGGTGACCTTCCAGGCCTGCTGTCCTTTCAGCTGAGACATTTCTCAGGGGTGTGCCATGTGGGGATGTTCTGGCAGCTGGGAGAGAGATGCAGGCTACAGCCTTACTGAAGTGTCTGTAGGGCTGTGTGTTGCGGTTTCGGGGTGGGGGGGAACAAGTCCAGGCTGCAGCAGGTGTGTAGATCTAAGCATATCTTCAGGCTTTGCAAGCTGAGATAGTGCAGCTGCCAGCAGAGAGACTTGAGCTCATACGTGCTTGGTGTGGAAGCAAGAGAGGCCAGCAGCAGGGCTCTCTGCCCGCATGCCGCCTGCCTGCACGTAGCACCCCTGCCCCTTCCCAGTGCCTGCCAAATGGTGGGCGCTGGGCGTGCTGCTGGCGGGGGGTGGGGGTCAGCCGACTGCTGGAGGGATTCCTCAGACTGTTTACTGCTCGCTGCTATTTTAGTAACCAGCTGGATTTTAAGCGGCTGTGGAAGAGCTGAGAGAGCTCCGTGGCACTTGCAAGAGAGAGATGAATCAAAGTACATGAAAACACAGGAGAGCTAAGTGCAGTCGCTTTTGCAGCCAAACAGCATCTGGGGGGCAGACCCCTGTGACAGCAGCTGACAGCAGCCAACAGGCCTCTGAGCCGAGAGAAAATCAGGTTGTTTACCCGCTTGTGAAGCAGACTGGCTCTTGAACGCTGTTTCCTGGCCTTTGGTCTCCCTGCCTGCCAGTTCTGTGACAGTTATGGACACTTGAGACGTGATTCTGCGTCTCTGGTTTGGCAGATGCCAGGCTGAAGTCATCCCAAAAAAGCAGCCCAGAGGTTTACTGCCTTAACTATAAAAGCACTCCATGTCCTGACTGGGACCTTTGCTGCGATAAGCCAGACACATAAATATTCAGTCCTTTTCCCAGTGCCTGGCCCTGATGTTCAGGGACCAGCACACTCTACAGACGGTGCCCACAGCTTCTGGGCATTTACTACCTGCAGCCTAACACTGAACATGCCCCAGTCCTGCAGCACCGGGTCGGGTCCCTCTGCTGGGCTGCTGTCGCTGCCCACATGCCTGCAGCCCACTTTGACTCTCCAAGGGCATGTGTTTGCTGTGACCCACCGGTGGGGTTTTGCATTTCACTTCCCGTCTGCTGTGGATTGTGTAACCCAGCCCCCAGACTCCCCCACCTCTAATGAAGATGTTTAACAACCCCCGCAGACTAAAGCCAAACCACAAACATGCCATGCAACATAAACACCAAAGAGAGCAGAAGGGTTCCTGCCCCAGCAGAGGCCTGGGGCACTGGAATCAAAAGCACTTTTCCCCTCTGCTTTACTAAGATATTAGACGAGAAAAGAAAATAACCTGGTGAAGCATTCATGCTCTGCCCCACCTCTAACATCTGAGTACTTTGTAACCTAGGCTGAACCCTTCTTTTCTGACCTATTTGCAGATCCTTAGCAGATAGCAGCAGCTGCCAGCAGCAGGGCTTGGCTTTGCTGAGCCTCAGCACCACAAAACAAACCCAACTTAAAAATCAGTGTTTTTCATTAGCATTCCCCAGGCCTTTCTGCCAGCCCCTCAGGTTATACAAAATTCCACCACTGTACAGGAAGACAACCTCAAAATCACAGAATCATCAAATCAACCAGGTTGGAAGAGACCTCCAAGATCATCCAGTCCAACCTAGCACCCAGCCCTGTCCAATCAACTAGACCATGGCACTAAGTGCCTCATCCAGGCTTTTCCTGAACACCTCCAGGGACAGCGACTCCACCACCTCCCTGGGCAGCCCATTCCAATGCCAATCACTCTCTCTGCGAAGAACTTCCTCCTAACATCCAGCCTAGACCTGCCCTGGCACAACTGGAGACTGTGTCCCCTTGTTCTGTTGCTGGTTGCCTGGCAGAAGAGACCAACCCCCACCTGGCTACAACCTCCCTTCAGGTAGTTGTAGACAGCAATGAGGTCTGCCCAGAGCCTCCTCTTCTGCAGGCTGCACACCCCCAGCTCCCTCAGCCTCTCCTCACANCCCTTCCTGCCTGGCTGCTCTCCAGCCACTGCTTGGGGTTGTTGTGGCCAAAGTGCAGAACCCTGCACTTGGTCTTGTTCAGTCTCATCCCATTGGCCTCTGCTCACGCATTCAGCCTGGCCAGGTCCCTCTGCAGGGCTCTCCTACCCTCCAGCAGATCCACACCTGCTCCTAGCTGGGTGTCATCTGTAAACTTACTGATGCTGGACTCAATCCCCTCATCCAGATCATCACTAAAGATATTGAAGAGGACTGGGCCTGGCCCTGATCCTTGGGGGACACCACTAGTGCCAGCTGCCAACTGGATGTGGCACCATTCACCACCCCTCTCTGGGCCCAGCCCTCTTGACCCATATCAGAGTGAATCCATCCCAGTCACATCATGCTCACCTCCCACACCTACTGACCAGAAACACAACCTTCACGCTGGGCAAAAACAAAGGCCATTGCCAGAAATGTTAATAGAGCATTAGCAGGCCAGGCCTGTAGCTGTCTGCAGCCACCTGAAGTGATGGCTGTAAAATAAGCTCTGATGTTGGCAACCTCCAGGAAACTGCGAGAGCAGGACTCTCAAACCCACAAGCCAGCATCAACCAAGGGCCCTGATCCTCCTGAGCCTCATAAAGAACACTTTATTCTTCCTAACTCTGCCCAACAAGGGGTGCAGAGGGAAGGATTTTCCTTCCAACCATTCCAAACTCTTCTCGTAAGAAACCTTTTCCAAATGAGTCATGCTGCAGAGGCTTCTCCACACAGCACCACTGAGCCAGCTCCTTCCCGTGGCGTTCTTCCATCTGTAAACAGCTGAGGAATGCCAGAGTGCCTCAGAGACAAGATATGTGGGCTTCAGAACATTTAAATGCCAGCACTTTGCTGTTTCATCTTCGGCTGCAAGGTTTGGGCTGGTGAATCTCAAACCCACCAGGGCATGGCAGGAGAGCAAAGGCTGCAAGGCAGCAGCTGGGCACCGAACCCGAGGTGCTGAGACTCGTCTTGAGGAATTGCACAGGAGATTTGGAGCAGACCTTTTTTTAACTCTTCATACCAAAGTCTTCTCTTTTTTTTCATTTTGCAGGTGGTTCTTCCAAGCTCCAAGCCCAGGTCAATTCACTTTTCATCTGTTAGTCAAAGAAATGAATGAAAAAGGAGTCAACAGAAGGGCTGGCCCAAGTCGAGCAAATGCACCTTGCTTCCTGAGCATGCTCCAATAGTGGCATGTTGGTTCAGGATTCTTGTCCATGGGAGAGCTTCTAGGGACAGAGTTCCCTCAGGAAAGCTCAGTTCTATTGTGGAACAAGGTGGGTTGGAACTAGATGATCCTTGTGGTCCCTTCCAACCTTGACTGATTCCGTGATTCTATGTGGAGAGGCTGGGAGCTCATCACCAGCTTCTCCTTGGCACCTTTTCCTTGCCCTGGGTGCCTGCTTTTATAACAAAATGGGGACCATCTGAGATTCTAGAATCATAGAATCAGTCAGGGTTGGAAGGGACCACGAGGATCATCTAGTTGCAACCCCCCTGCCATGGGCAGGGACACCCTACCCTAGAGCAGGCTGCCCAGAGCCTCATCCAGCCTGGCCTTAAACACCTCCGGGGATGGGGCCTCAACCACCTCCCTGGGCAACCCATTCCAGGGTCATCTACCTGGTAAGACTTGCAGAAAGCTATGAGTGAGACAAGCTTGGATTGCCTGCCACCTGTTCCCGAGCCTGTGCTCATACACTTGCTGCATGACCAGAAAAAAAATGACTCCAAGGACTAGAGTGTGCTTTAGGAAATCAAATTCTGGCTTCTGTGGGGTTGAGGCATTATCCTCCTCCCGCAGACGCCCACTCATTGAGGTGGCCTAATCCAACAGGTCAGTAAACCAATCTCAAGCAGTTGAAATGATATGGCTTTTTTCATGCTTGTAATAAGCATGACTGAATCTAGTCCTGGACCAGAGATCAGAAGGCCTGGCTTCTTGTCCCACTCTGTTTGTGGCTTCACCCTCTCCAGAGGTAATCACTCCTTGCTAACGGGTTTATTGCCTCCTGTGTGGGTTCCAGACTAAACTTCCCTCTGAAGTAGAGGTTGAAATGGAACAATGCTCAGGGAAAGTGTGAGACCTGGTGTCTTCTCAGTTTATCATGGAATGGAGAGATTAAGAAACTGAGCTTACCTCAGTCTCCAGGCTTACTTTCATGCTTCTGTCTCCTCTACTAGAATCGAGACGATATGATTGCCAACCTCAAAGATGAGCTCCAAGAGATGAAAGCCAAAATGGACAGGGAGAGCAGCTACGTGAAGAAAGGCACAGACCTCCAGGTCGACCAGACCCAGAAGAAATGCAGCAAGGCAGAAGATGTCCTGGACAAGGAAATTCAGGTAAACTGTTTCCCATGGCCTCTACAGGAAGGCTTCTCCATCTAGTAAGGAAAAACTCCTGCCTTGCTTCCCAGCTGCCCTTTCTGCCCTCCATCAGTCACCAACAGGACTGTTAGCACTGGATCAGGACCCAGGTTAGAAACCTCCTTGTCTTCCACTGCTTCTCTGTATGGTGCTGCCAACAGCAACAGCATGGATGGCATGGTTGCAGGAGACAGTGTCTGGAGGCAGGGACTGCTTAAACTGTTACCATTGTCAGAGAGACAGACCCACAACTATGTCCAAAGGCATAAGCCTCCTCAGCAACAGAGGCAGCTAAGCTCTCAGCGTGGCTCAGAGCACATCATGCTGACAGAGCTGTTCATGTGGCCATGAAGGGAACTGGACTGGAAAACTGCTCTGGTCCTGCAAGCATTTTGAGTTTCTTCTGACTGATCAAAGCCTGGTCTGGTTGGCACTTCCTCGTGGATGGCCCAGGGGCAAGGACACCTTGGTTCATTTTGTCACCAGGAAAGAAAGAAAAGGAAGAGAAGGCAGAAAGGAAGGGAAGGAAGGCATGGAGAAAGGGAAAGAAGACCAATATCTGTGGAGACAGAGAGCTCCTGCATGCTTAGCCCCCAGCTCAGCTTTCAGCAGCACCTGTGCACCACGGGCACTAAGGTTGTCTATTGTGTTTTGTCTGCACTCATCACAGGAGCTGAAGAGCAAAACTGATGGGGAGATTCGAGTCCACATGGAGACTGAAAATTTCCTCAGGCAACAGCATAAGGTGGGTGTGACTCTCTGCTAATGCTTAAAATAGCAACTGATGAACACTTTATCAATTAGTGCCTAAAGAAAATCCACCAGGCTGACGAGTTCATGCTTGCTGTTGTTTGAATGACCACTTACCCTCAAGTCTTAATTGACTCAGCTCTCCCAGACTTGAGATTTGCTACATTTGGGTATATTCCCTTAAAATTAGAGTTCATGTAATGATTGGCATTGTTTGTTCAGGTGTAGCAGACATTCTTCCTTCAGATAGATCCACTCACCTAGCTGGGATTTTGTTTTGCCCATCCTCAGCAGTAGCAGGGCTCTCAGTGACTCATGGAGAGTGATGCTGCACAAGGTGTGGGCAGCAGTTTGGCAGGGCACAAAGAAGGAGGTGACACAAACTGCCAGCCCAGACTGCCACATCCGAGTCTGAGGAAGAACCCTAATTGCTAACTCGAAATGGTTTACCCATTTTCATCAGCAAACAGCCATGAAAGGCCATGGTGCTGCTGATCCAGAGATCCACAGCTTTCCTATCATCAAAGGTTGTGGCCATGACAGTGGTGGGTGTCAAGTGGCTGAGGCCAGTCTCTTTTTGCTGGTCAACAGCAATAAGACAAGGAGCAAAGGCTACAAATTGGAACATAGAAGGGTTCACCTCAACATGAGGAGAAACTTCTTTACAGTGAGAGTGACAGAGCACTGGAGCAGGCTGCCCAGAGAGGCTGTGGAGTCTCCTCCTCTGGAGACTTTCAAAACCCACCTGGATGTGTTTCTGCATGAACTACCCATGGGGACCTTGCCTTGGCAGGGAGGTTGGACTCAATGATCTCTGAAGGTCCCTTCCAACCTCTTAAGTTCTGTGATTCTGTGCCCAACACTGGGAAACATCTCATAAACTGTAGGTCTGGAAGAGAATCTCTACGACTGAAGGGACTCTAACACCACTGCCAGTAGAAAATTCAGTAGAAAAGAATACTTTGATCTTTTAAAAACATAATTTGAACTGTGCTCTACCTTGAAAGCAGTGAAACTGTGTCCTCTGTATCCCCAAGCCTCAGTTCCATCAACAGTTCACAGCGAGGGGACTTGCCAAGTACAAGCTGCAGCCTGTTTGGCCTCTACCAGAAGGCAAAGCACTTCCCTGTACTCACAGAGCAGCTGGTGGCTTTGCAGGGGCCCACAGAGAAAAGGATGGCCATGCCCTTCATCTCCCTTGTGTGTCCAGCTGTGGTGCCCTAATGAGATTGATGCTTTTCCTCAGATTATTTTTCCATGCAGGCAATCATGGTTGTTGCCATAGAGAAGTTGCTTATGAATGGGAGGAAGTCATCTGGGTGACTGTTTGAGCAACACCTGCCCTCCTATTCACAAGTGAGACAAAGCCAAGCTCACAACCTGAAATAGTGTGAAGTGCTGTCTTCTGGGACCTCATTTCTGGTGCACTGAGCTTGATCCAGAAAGCAGGCAGGGAGTCAGGCACAGGATGACAGATTTCTCAGTGACAAACTCTGGTTTTTAACCCCCTTCCCTCTGTCTACACACAAAGAATGGCTTCTACTAGTCACTTCACCTCTCTGACAGTGGTAACTGTCACTTTTTGAGTGTGCACAGAACTAATCCTTACTACTTATCTGTTCTTCATGCACCTCTGAAAACCCAGCCCAGGCTCTCTTCATCCCTACTCCGCTGCTGCACCTTCTGTGGTGAATCCCTAGCGAGGGGCCTGCAGGCCACCAGTAACTTATTACTTAGCTTAGGGGTTTGAGCCTTTCAAGATTAGATGTTAGAAACAGGTTCTTTAGTATAAGCATGGTAGAACACTGGAACAGTTTGCCCAGTGAGGTGGTTTGGGCCTCATCCCTGGAGATATTCAAGGTGAGGCTCAACAGAGCTCTGGGCAACCTGATCTAGTTGAGGAAGCCCCTGCTGACTGCAGCGGGGGTTAGACTGGATGACCTCCAAAGTCCTTTCCAACCCAGACCATTCTATGGTTCTGTGAAGATGAGAGAGAATTTCTGACCATGCAAAATGTGTGGGACTTGTACTCATCCACATAAGAGTAGCAGATTTCTCCCCTTGTACATTCTTTGTACCATGCTGAGCACCACTCTGTCCCCACATAGAAGCTGGAAGAGAAGCTGGAATACTGGATGGACAAGTATGAAAATGACACAGATGCTAAAGATGAAGAGCTGGATGCTCTAAAAGCAACAAAGGCAAACAACTTGGAACGGCTGCAGAGACTTGCTGAGGAGGTAAGATATCAGCAGCACCTCAGTGCTCAGCCATGCAGAACTGCATCCTGGCTTTTTCCTACCTTCATTCAGATAAAGATCCAGGACCACAGGCAACAATCAGTAGTCATGAGGTGTAGACTGTGATTACAAGCACTGGTCCTGGGAAGGCAGAGACAAAGCAGTCACATTCTGCTTACCACCTGTGACATCAAAGTGTGATGGTGATGTTTCCCCTGCAGCACTTTTCAAACACCAGCAAGTACTCACAGAGCTACCAACAACCTTTGTGAGGAGCAGGCACTGTCCCGTCCCATCAGTATGCCACACCTCCGTTTGTCACCTTAGTCTGAACAAGACTGCTCCTTTTAGCAAGTTGGGAACAGAACAGCCTGGAAAAGGCAGCTCCTGCCTTCCTGCAGAGGCATGTTCACAGCTGCGGAGTGCTCTGTTACACAGGAATTGATGCCGGTTAAAACCATTTGTCCCGCACTGGTTCCTTGGCTACCTGCCAGCCTCTGCTCACAGCTATGCAGGCAGGGCAGAGCTGGCAGCACAGGGCAGAGAAAAGTGCCTAGAAAAAGGGGTGGTTTATAGCCAGGAGGAATTGACTTGTAACCATTCCTTACTGTCACTAGGTCTGAGATGATGGGACTGACTTGGATGTTTCCCTGCTTGTGGGCTCATTTTTCACTCTGTACACTGTCATCTCAGTGTCCCAAGTGTGTTTGTACATCATCTGCTGCCTAGCCTGGGGGAGCATGAGTCCTTCCCACCACCATCTGTTGCCTGAGACGCCATCAGACAGGCATTTTACAGCACAGGATCAGAGGGTTAATTACACCCAGGCCGTGAGAGGTTTCACTTTGGCACCAGCTCTCAGTGCCTTAGGACTGATGGTGGTAATGAGCAACATTTGCCATCTGGATTCAGGAAAGATGAAACGAGAAAAAGGTGAGGAGGGAAGGTCCATGCTTACACACTCCCTTTGGGCTGCCAGGAAGCTCCCTGGTGCACAGGGCTGGGACCTGCACGGTGACCCGCTGGTCAAAGCAGCCCTGACTGGGGTAGCAGGACTGAGACCAGTAGGTACACTTATCCTGCCCCAGCAAGCTGCTGGGTAGAGTGAGCCTGGAAGGTTTGCCCTGCAGTTCAGGGGATGTTTTTCATGTGGCTGTTGTCACTCCTGTGCTCTCTCGCAGTGCCAGATGTTTGAGGAAACCATCATCAGTGACCGGGCAGAAAAGGAGGCTAAAAGAAAACAGCTGGAGCAGGATGCCCTGGAGCTGAAGAGCACCCTGAAGGTACAGGGGAGCAGAGCTGAGGTAGTGCTGCTTCATCAGCAGCTGGGAGTCAGTAATTTGTGCCACAGGCTTTGTTCACACAGAAAATAACCCAAGGAAATAGGCTGGTGTGGGGCGGAACAAGCGAAGGACGGACAAAACTTGTTCCTCTTTACAGGGCAGACACAAAGCCAGCAGCTAGCTGCAGGCTTGAGAAGGGAGCGAGAGGGGAGGGGTTGGTCTCCTCGAATGATCTGGGGTCATGCCCATCACACCAGGCCCTCTGCATGAGCAATACAGGAGGCTCATGAGGCAGCTCCCATGCTTGTCCCTTTGCCACCAGCAGCAGATGCCCTCAGTCCAGACACAGTTACCTTCAACATAGCCAGCACAGGCCCAGCTGCTGCTGCTACCAGGGGTTCTTACCTGCAACCTCTCTGGCTATTGAGCAGTGCCAGGGTCCCCAGCAACTGATGTCTCCTAAGACCTCTCTCTCTTTCAGCTGCAGGCCTGGTGGAGAGGTACAATGGTCCGTCGGTACCTCGGCCCCTACCAGGCCCTCAAGACGTTTCTGGAGAAACAACGATCAGCACAACACGAGAAAGAGAAACAGGGAAAAGTTGGAGCAAAGAAAAAGACAGGATAAATAAAGAAACCTGCCCACAGACCTGCTCCGGGGCTGTTGCTGGGCAGGGCACTGCAGTCTGTCTGGCAGCACAAAAACAAACCACATAACAGAGCTCAGGCTGTTCTGCAGAGCACTCTTTGTGGCAAACATAGCTAAGTTTGAAGCTGCAGTTACTCCTGAGATCTCAAAGCTGCCCTTGCACAGCAGAAAGGGAAGCTGCTCCAAAGCACTGTATCCCCTGAAATGCTTTAAAGAAAAACACAAGCACTAGCAGGAGGGCATTAACTCACCTGCATGGGATATCAGGATCCTCTGCAGCCCCTACATCACTGGCCGTGGCTGGTGTTTGCTGGGGCACCAAGGCAGGGTGGCCAAGTCACCCACACTGGGGCTCAGGCAGCACTCTTCCTGCTGCCAGCCTGCAGTGTAGGCTTGAGGGCAGCGAGAGCTCCTGGGTTCCCATTCCTGCAGCCCTGCAAAATGTCACTGCAGAGGCAGGAGAGCTCCAGACACCTTCTGACAGAGGGAAGCAACAATGCAGCCAGCCAGCAGGAGCTGGGCTGTCACAGCTTTACCCACTGCCCCGGGCCTGTCTCTGTTTGATGAGATGATGTGGGGGTGAAGCTGCTGGGGGGAGCATACTGCATCTCTAACGGAGGGGAGCCCTCTCCCCTGGCACGGCTGTCAGGCACACGCAGGTCTGTGCACAAAGCAAAGTCAGCCCTGCTGTTGAGCTGGCTGATTCCTGACACTCCCCATGCCGGAGAGCCAGCCCAAGGCAGACAAAGTCTGCTCCGCTCTTTGTGAGCCGCCTGTGCTGGCTCCGTTCAAACATCCTCATGTCCAAGCTGAACTGTGCCAAAAGCCCTAAAGTCAAAGCAAGAGGACGGAAATCATCAAGCAGAGAGCCTTAGGCTCAAAACTCTCTGAATGGGAGAAGCGGAGCTGGTGCCTATCAGGCAGAACCAAGTGTCAAGGGAGTACTTACATCCCAGACACTCAAGACAGGCCTGCGACAGAAGTATTGGTGTTACCCCTGGAGCACTGCCACTAACTTTAGACCAGAGCACATTCCAGCGCTGGTACCAAAGCTGTGAACACACTCACCTGCTTTTCGTGGTCCCCAGGTGGTGGTGAGGACAGGGATCACTCCAGCACCGTGCTGGCAGGAGTCAAGCCAGGACTATGATTATGTCTCATGCCTGTTCCACAGCTCCGTGTCGCAGGAGGCATCTCAGAGGGAGTTATGCTGCTAATTTTAACTTAGTACAATTCAGTTAGGACTGGGATTTTCCATACATGGTAGGTGTGGAGAGGTGACATGTTCAGGTGGAGGGAATGAGATTCGTTCATAAACTTGCCAGAGGTTTTGAGCTAAAGTGGGGTGGGATGGAATGGAAGGGCAGCAGATTTCAGCTGTTCATATCAAATCCTTGGCACACAACCAAACGACTGAAATCTGAAGTCTGCCACTGGCTGGGCTCTTCTTGATTTTCAGCAGAGAACAATAAAAAAACCCATAATTGTGAAAAGTCCTCCACATCCAGGGATTCTGCCAAGGCTGGGCTCCCCTTCAAGCCCTCACTCCTGATGCCAGAGTAGCAGCGTTGGTTTCTTTGGTACACTGAACCCCTGCAGCTGCAATGAACAAGCCCACAGGAAGTGAACAGGCTGCCCTGAATTGTGAAATAAATCAAAGCTTCCATTTGGGTGACTGGTTATCATCTCAGAAAAAGAACCCCAAACCCATCAATTGCATGGGGACAGCAGCATGCTTCCAAAAATTGGCAAGCTCTGTGCCTGTGTGCCTGGGGGAGAGGCTGCTTTTCCTTTCAAAAATGATGTAATAAACCTCTCATTGCTGTCTACAACTACCTGAAGGGAGCCTGTAGCCAGGTGGGGGTTGGTCTCTTCTCCCAGGCAACCAGCAACAGGACAAGGGGACACAGTCTCAAGTCGTGCTGGGGGAAGTATAGGCTGGATGTTAGGAGGAAGTTGTTCACAGAGTGATTGGCATTGGAATGGGCTGCCCAGGGAGGTGGTGGAGTCACCGTCCCTGGAGGTGTTCAAGAAAAGCCTGGATGAGGCACTTAGTGCCATGGTCTAGTTGATTGGACAGGGCTGGGTGCTAGGTTGGACTGGATGATCTTGGAGGTCTCTTCCAACCTGGTTGATTCTATTCTATTCAAAAAGGCAACAGGAGAACCAGGTTTGCTAGTCCAGTAAGGTGGAGAGTGCCAGTCCCAGCACGAGTGGGTGACAGTGTGACAGGGGCACAGGTTCTTAACCTGACCAAACCCCCTGCTGCAAAAGCAGCAGGTCCCTGACTGGGAACCACAGCCATGCTGCTGCCCACCCCTTCCTCCTGCTCCTCTTGGCCTCCTCTGCCTGCCAACGCACCCCAGAGATGCTGCTCTCCTGAGGAGCCTTACTTGTGATCAGAAACCACAGTGGAGTTGTGGTTCTTGGCTGCACAGCTGCCAAGTAAACAGGCTGAACACATCCAGTGATGGGAGGGCTGTGAAAGCTGAGAGAAACAAAGAAGGTGCACCGAGTGCCAGCTGTGACGATGGGGGAAGGGTAATACACACCGGACACAGAGGAGGCGACATTCACTCGGTGCCTCAGGAAAGCAGCAGGACAGGACGCTGTGATTCATGTAAGGCTTCAAACTTTATTTCAAATTACCCCTGGTTTCCTTTTACGTTCTCAACGTGCTAGAAGTTCACACCACTGGCAGAATGCAGGCAATTTAAAATAAAGTCTACAATGTCCAGACACAGATCTGTGTAACAGACTCAGCCACGATGGAATGTATTTACAGGTACAGCACGGGATGAAGCTTTTAAAACCCTCTGCTCTATTAATTACAGGTTTACACTGCTCTCAGAAACAACAAAATTAGACTGCTTTGTAAAACATCACAATATCTACACAAAAGGAGTTGTTGGTTTTTCTTTTTTAGATGTCCAAATTCACCTTAGAAGTCCTCTGTTTCTAAAACATTTCTTCCAAAGAACCATTTATAGTCATAAAAGGGTAAAAATATAATTTGCCATGGTGTTGCCCAGAGCAACAGAGGTGTTCTTGGCGCTGTTAAAAAGCTGTCTCTGATTTATTTTAAAGCAGGACCTTTAGGAAAGCCTCCTCCTTCAGAAGGGGAAGACCCAAACCTCAGCTGCTTTGACCCAGCCACCACAATGTCACCAGGGATTGCTGAGTGCTCAACCTGGAGTGTGTAACCTCACTGAGCCTCAAACCCTGCTCAGCGCGGTTGGAAGAAAATGGAGTTGTTGTATAAACACCAGCAAGCACGAAACACTCAGATGGATTCCTCCCACAGCCTCCCACACAAATGCCCCAGAAGAGGAAAGACAATTGTCTCTTTAACACATAAAATAGAATTTTATACAAGTTTTCTTTAAGATATTCTTTTCATGGGATACAACAAAAATTGCACATAAATACACCCCCAAAAATCCCAACCCACTTTGCAAATCAGAACTGAAGTTGTTGCTCTCATACATTCAATAAACCAGATGATGAAACCTCAGGTTTGGAATTCTGTCCTAAACAACTGATTAAGGTTTGCCAGCATGAAAACACAGGATTACAAATGTCAGACTAACACAGCCACAGACACTGAAACTGCCAGAGCGAGCTGCTGTTAGAACAAAGTGACACTGGGGACAGGCCACCTGCCCAGCCATGCACCCACTGCTCCTCACAGCAGCAGCTGTGTGGACCAAGCACCACAGGAAGCAGCCATTTCTTGCAGTTCTGGCTCAACCCCCCCCCCCCCCCCCCGGCCCCGTTAACCTCTAAAAACCAGTACTAATGAAATGTCAAACTTCCATCAACCTGAATACTGTTAAGGTTTCTTTTCCCCAAGTGCTGGAAGCTGGACTGGCCCTGCACACCCCCCACCCCCACCCCCACATGAGACTATTAAAACAGTCACTGCAGGGTGTGCTATTAAAAAGTCAGCATGCCCCAGGGGGCTTCCTTTTGGCAATACCATAAAGTCAGTGCCCCTCTCTTGCAAATTATGTGTGGAGACAAACACACAACAAAGCCTCATGGTCTGCACTGCTGGCTACAAGTGGCAGAATCCTCCACTCGGCCAAGTACAGCAGAGCCTTCAGACACTGATCCTTTCAGAGTCACCAGCACTGATCCTTTCAGAGTCACCAGCACTGATCCTTTCAGAGTCACCAGCACTCCCTGCAAGCAAAATGGAGTGGAACTCCAGACCTCCTTCAGGAGGGAAGTATATCTGTATGGAGTTGCTCTATTCCTGTGTGTCCTGCAAGTTTTAATTCCTTGCAGAGCTCAGGGCAATGCACTCAGCCTGTGTAAAATGGTTTCTTTCTCAGCTATGCAGTTTTAAATGCCCTCCAGGTGTTCATCTCCACTTACAAGGTGACCAACCAAAGCCACTAGGAAGCAACTGGAACCATTATGTGAGATTAGGTATTCAACAGTCACCACAACGGACCTTGAAAGAAATACATGAAGCAAAACAAAACTGGAAATCAAAAGGGGAAAAGTCCTACTAAGCCCAGCCTCTGCCAGTGTTCCCATGGCAGGTTTACTTCTGCAGAGAGGACTTTCAGCTAGCCTGCTCCTTCTTCCTTTGTCCCCTCTTGCAGCATTCTGCTTCAAACACGTCCCCAGATGGAGTACCTCTGATGCCCACAGCTGGTCTCAGACCCTGTGCACCATGTGTTAGTAGCACTGACATTCTGGGATGCTTTCAACTGGCCAAAAGCCTAACAAAGGAAGTGCATGGGTGAAGAACTGAGTTTTGCAAGGTTTTTTTTCAGGGAGTGTGGGGAAACAAAAGAAGAACCAAACAAAAAAAGTAAACACTGTAACTGATCAGGTAGAGACCTTGGCCTCATCACCACACCACAGCACACAGAGCAAGGCTTTGATTTCCAGGTCACCTTTCCAGCAAAACACAAAATTTGTTGGCTGCCTCTCCCATTCCTGCACAGTGAGCTTCCATTTTTATGTTAAGCAAAGAGGAAGGCCGGTTGCAGTAGTTCTGCAACCCCAGTGCATCACCAGTGCAATCCCAGTGATGAAAAGCTTCATTTATCCAAGCCTTGTTAAACACCACAAGGGAGCTACGTTTTGCATCAGGTGGCTGCTCTGGGAATTCAGTAACTGCGCTCTTGAAACGCTGAATTTCTCAGTGGCTGGGATGCTGAGTGCTGGCAGGTCTGTGTGGGATGCTCCAGCCCCTAAGAAACATATTATTTGATAACAAGTTTCTAACGATTAGCACGGGCAGGCTGCAATCCTTCACACTGCACTAAAACCAAACATGTGGTTCTTGACATCAGGTCATCATTTGACAGAGCTGAGTAACCACATCCCAACAGGACCAGGTGGGGAGGTGGCCAGGAGGATGCAGGACACCTCCCTCTACTCGTGTTGGGAAAATCTTCAGATAAAGCCAGGTTAAAACCCAAACAGAAAGTGAACCTAGCAAGAATGCTAAGGAGATTAATACCATTCAAACAGTTCTGGTTTAGTATCTTCAACTAAGATTTTTTTTTTTGGTGGAAAAAAGGATGCAGCACTTTTTCCCTTGGGAGGGGAAAAAAAAAAACAGTCAGATTTCCCCCCCCCCCCCTTTCAAATTTTCAGTACTGAGGCCATGCCAAGAGAAGTTACCAGCTGCACAAAGTCCAACCCTGTTATCAAACTCTGCAGGTGACGACTGTGTGCTGCTATTTTTTGAATGCATAATAGAAGTAGCTGTTATTTGGAGGCAAAGAAATTCCCTTTCTTTGAGCCCTGCTGGGAAGGAAAGAAATTTCATTCCCCATGTGCCCACTGCAGCAACATCCTCTTTTTTTTTTTTTTTTTTTTTCCTCTTTCAAAATACACATTAATTCCTCCAGGAATTGCTTTCCAAACTCTACACCCACATCTTCAAGCCTGCGTGGTCAGTTTCCAGAGCTGGCTCCAACAGGCGCTGGAATTCCCTGCCCTCTTCCCAATTAACTCTATTTCTTTTCTTTTTTTTTTTTTCTTTAAATAAGGGCCAAAAATATTGATACTAAAAATGTTACTGGAAATTGTTGTGATCTCCAGAAAAATGGAGAAATGAAGTAAAACATTCCTGTCAGGAATCACGGGAACTCATTTCCTTAGAACAGAGCTCTGTGTGTTTGGATGCACTGCATGGGCAGTAAAGTCTTCACGTCCTTCTGCTTAGCCAAGGTAAACCAAAAGGTCTTGGAGGTCTTTACACAGCAGACAAGTGGTGAAGTTGCTGCTGCTTTGGGGGTGCCAGCTCCAGGAGCGCCTGGACAGTCACAGCTACCTGTGTCAAACCCTTCTCTTCTAAAATATGTAGAGGCAAACATAATTGCTCCTGAATGGGGAACAAAACAAAGACAAAAACAAAATGGATGAAAAACACTCAACTGAAAACAAAACAAAAACAAAAAATAAGCAAAAGGTGACTGAAACATGAAATGTTATGGACAGGCAGCACACACACAGGTATGAAATGGAACTCCTGCTTGTGACTCAGGAACCTTGAATGTGACTACTCAGAGGAGGCCTTGGGGTAATCCTCATTGTCTCTTTGTTAGAAAATTGTAGAGGAGTTTGAGAAAGGATTGTGGGTGAAGTGGGGAAGAGCAAATTGTCCTCTGCCCACACTGGAATGGCAGCAGTTTGCAAAACCGCAAGTAGATGAACTTAGGGAAGGGAAAATGCTTCAATGTGAAGAGACCACTACAACACCAAGAAGGAGAGGAACCATGGCTTCCTTTCCCAAACACAGATGCCTTTTGGAGGGAGTCCTCACGTAGCAAGCCTGTTTGACTAGCCAAAGTGAGGAAAGACCTGCTTTAAAGCAAAGGATGCAGTACTGGCGTGTGCTATGGAAACACTGCGTAAGAAGCCTAAGAGAAAACATCATGCTTAAAAGCAACTCTCATCTCAGGAGACACTGCCCACCTGCAGTCCTTCTGTCTGTCTGTATGTGTGTGCTGATGGCTACCCATTAAGGCTTTGGAAGGCAGGATAAGGCAGAAAGCATGAGTTGTTTTATGGAGACAAAAAAAAGGGAGGGGGGGGAAGAGTCTTGCTTCTATGTATGGCTGAAATAACCTGCATCAGACACGCAGGAAATGTCATTTGTCCTGGGCAAGGCAATGAGGAATCGACAGAGTGTGTTTGCAGGCAGATGTCCATCCTGTGTGAAGTGTGAGTCTCTGCTGCCTCTTTCCCTTCCAGAAGCACACCTGCTTAGCAGGCGACCTCAAAACCAGTCTAAGCAGTAAGAGTAACACGCAAAATGCAAAAAGAGGTTTCAAAGTGTTTATTAATAATTGTGCTATTCTCAGACTAAGATGGATTTAAAGCCTCATCCTACGTAAGTCCTTGGCACATCCTGGCCATCCTCAACCACATCAGCCAGGATACACATCCAAAGGTTCCCTGTGTCTGCAGAAAATGACCCAAGCCTGTCCCTCCTACAGAGCTACATGCTTTTCCCATGCTATTGCCACAGCAACCTGTATTGCTCCACTTTTTGAACCTTTACTGATTTCTGACGTTAAAGAGCTCCTCCAGCACAAAGAGCCGCAGCCAAACCTCCTCCCGCAAAGCTCAGGAAGTGGGGAGAAAACAAATGAACCCAGACTGAAAATTCTCACAGTGAGCCTTATGAGCAGGCTGAGCTATACATTATTCTTCCAGCAAGTGTCTTACTTTGAAAGAAGTGTGCTTTTTGAGAGAACACTTGTAAACTTCAGCAAATAGGCCTTATCTTTTTCCTTCTGTATGCATCCAGATAAGGGGCAAAGCTTTGGAATGACTCCATACCACAGTCATGGCAAACAAAACTTAAAAACTGGAAGGCACTGTTAGTGTAAAACCCCTTGCAGCTTTTATCACAGTGTTCATTAGAAGAGATTAAGAAACATAGGAACTGAGTTAATTTTTAGGCCATACCAGTAAGCAGTGCAAAAAGAGCTTGTTTAAAAATAAAGCAATCTCCCCTTGTCAAAAGTCCTCTCTTTCCTCCAGGACGTTTTGCTTTGTGTGATTTGGAAGGAGAGCACCAACTCCTCTACTTGCTCCTTTGTTAAGAACTGGCTTTCAGATACAAGATCTTGTGAGATCCGTGTACATGTAACACATTTTTTACTGGTAGTGACCATATTTGCAACTAAACTCCTGTGTGTCTTAAACTGTGCTTCAGAGTTGTGGCCAGGTTAATGCTGGAATGCTAACACCACTTAAGCCTGGCTCACCAAGACATTTACTGTATTTTCAGATACAACAGAAAGGTATAGAAAACAGGTCTGGAACAGATGTTTGACTTAATACTTACCTGTCAGTGGTCTCTGAGCAGAGCTCCTGAATTGATCTACACTCTGAGGAGACATGGTCTTTTGCACATCACACGGGGAGTGCCCTGAAGTTCAGAGGTGTCCCTGAGACGTTAAAGCATTAAAGCACCAGGATGCTTTTCCTGGGGAGGGAAAAGCTTTGAAGCTTATGGAAGACTACCTGAGTTTTGTAAAACAATGAAGAGTGATCATGCAGCCAGGACTTAGGCTCTGACATTCTGCAGCATCTGGCAGAACCCCTACGATTTTTTTCCCTTCTTTGAAAGCTGTTGAAGGGCTCCATTTCTCTGCAAATTTCCTGCTTGATCTGTTAGGAAGCTCAAGTAGCTCAGGATTCACTGACAGTTACTTTAAGAAAGCCTGACTCAAAGCAATACACCAGAGCCTACAAATACAGAAAGCAAATGCTCTCAGAAGCAGGACAAGGGACTGAGGGTAAGAAAAGTATCAGTTCTGCAGTCCTGTGGACAAAACTTACCAGACCATGTCTCCTAAGACTATGAGATCTCTTCAAGAACACTGACAACGAAAAAAAAAAGGACTTTGCATTCTTTAACATTTTTCATCAGATAACCCTCGAGCACTTTGCCAACCTGGGTGCAATTCCCACTATACAGAAGAGGAAACTGAGGCACAAACTGACAAGGCAGTTTTCCCAGTGCTGTACCACGCACCCACGTGTCCTAATCCCAGTCCCCAGCTGTAGCCCACACTGAGCACTTCCTCCCTTACAGAAGCATTACAGCTGCTAAATATGACACAGCAAATACAAATGTGAATCGTGTCACAGGTGGTCGTGTGGGTGCACCAATGTGTTTTACTCATCGTACTTGTCACCTCTGTTCCACCAGTGGGAAGGGAATCACTTCATACACACAGTCTTGAAAAAAACCCAAATCCTTTCCCCAAGCACCAGAGTGATGGAGGGAGGAAGTGGCAACACTATCCTTCCGCTAGAGAAAAAAGACCCAGCGATAGAACATACAGAGCGTTAGCATTAGAGTACAGTAAAACACCACAAAGCCCCAGAGCTGAATGGAAAGGGAGACAAGACTGGATTCTTCTGAATCTGTCCCCAGGGAAAGAAGAGTCTCAACTGTTCTTTTAACGCTGAGGTTTAGCTGAAGAATGTCAGAAGGGGAACAAAGATTGTCCTGTCCAGAATGTGTGAGCAGGAAGGGAAAACAGACAGAAAAAAAAAGGTCAGTCAGTTAGCCATAGCAACATCCATGAAGCAGTCAGTCATCAGACATCTCAGATCAAACCTACACCTCCCAGAAGCGTTATCACAGCTGGTTAATTCTCACAGAGCAATCGGCAAGAGTCCCACTGCGCAGAACTCACTCAATGCAAACATTTAGTGCTCAGTGAGGTGCCTGTCACCTGTACAGCTTAAACGTGTAACAATCTTTGTTGTTAAAAGCACAGCAGTTTACACATGCCTTGGTGAAAACCGTGTTTGTCCAGGGGAAATGCAGAGGCTGGAGGTTTCTGAGATGCTGCTGGCACTGAGCACTCACTAAAGCTAAGTCTCCACATGTATCTTAGTTAATGAAAAACAGTAGACAAGGGATTATTTACGTGTAACCAATGCTTAAATGCAGTACCTGGCAGAAACATCTATTACTAATTAAGAGTGTAAATGTTCTGTTAACTCTTCCCACTGTGCATATTTTCCCTCCCTTTCACACAGGTAACTGCTGTAAATCAGTGAAATCTAGATGCAGAGTCTATTTAACTGTTGAAGCCCTTGGATCAAAAGAATCCAACTAGCCCAGTCCTGTAGAAACAGCTGCTCCACTCTGGTGCCTATAACTGGCACTTTCTAAAAGCAGCCTTCCTCTTAACAGGTATTTCTACATAGTTCCATACTTTCAGAAAGCTTTTCATTTCTGTAATTAGAATTTAAATGAAAGGAAATTTCTGCAGGCATCTTTTCAGGAAAAATATATTAGGCTGCCATTCTTGCTTGCAGGTATCTTACCCTCACATCTCAGGAGGTATGTAATGGAGACACGTGAGAGCCACTTTAGAGGTCAGGAGGGGTTATTCCACTAAGTTTTCCCAGAGCCACTCTCTCCTTGAACTCTTTCACATTAAAGTAAGAAATATGAGAAAACCAGGAGGGCCCTGAACAGTCAGGATAGTAAATATAGCAGAGTAGGGTTGTATGGGGTTCAGTCTTGAGTGGCTGGTTGGTTTGGATGCTTTCAAACTTGGGTCCTCTCAGTGATCTGGCTCTGTACTGCCATCCCATAACAATCACATTTTCGTATTTGAGGGAGCTATAAATAGGAAAGCTGGGATGGAACCAAACAACTTTTCCCCAGACAAAATAATGCTGTGCAGGTCTGCTGGGGGTTAAAGTCTAAAAAACCAAACCAATGCACCAGTGGCTTACAACTCTCTACCACCTCCTAACAAGATTCATCAGCTGAGTCACATGAAATTGGCAGGCAGCTCAACGACTTTGCTACCCTAAAATCACAGTGGTTCAAATGCCTGCAAGTGAAGTTACCCAAAGCACCAGAAAATACTGCATGACTGACTCAGGAACGTTGCTTTTAGAAATAGCTGGGAAAGGAGTCACCAGGGTCTACCTTTCCCTTTTCACAATACAAAAGAAAGAAAACAGCACCCACGAGGGAAACACTGATGCTTAGCAGTGTGAGAAACCAAACCCATTAATGCACTAGAAGAAAAATTAAGAGAAATGTGACACATGTCCAAACTATTTGTACTGACACAGCTGCTGAGTAAGACAAAGTAGAAAGGACAGGACAGCATAAAACAACTCAGATGGACTATTATTTATGTTCCCACTTCCTGGCTCTTCTGCAAGTTTCACAAGAGGACAAGGAATACTAGAAGAAGATAGACTCTACCACTGGTACATAACAAAAGAATTAGGATCTACATAAAGGCAGCTCAGCTACCATCAGAGAAAGGCCAAAATTACTGTGAATTATTGGTAAAACAGCAAAGACATTCATGTGAGAGAATTACTCTGAAAGAAGGTGGAAAGCTTTGGGATAAAAAGAACACATGCAAAACACCATTCAAATTCTAACCAAATATCTAACATTGAGCAAATGGATTTGTTTTTCACAGAAAACCTTGCAGTTATAAAGGCAGACTCTAACTGTGTGAGCTGTTATGAATTTGAGGCTCAACAGTAAGCAAATCAGACCTCTGATAAACTACCTCTGACTTCATTTTGCCCTGAAAGACAATGCAAGGTTAAGTCTGATCTGCAAGGCACAGCTTATACCTGAACCTTCTAAACGTTTAATCAGTTGGTTTGCATCCAACCTTTCAAAGAAGGTTTTATTTTCTGAAGCATCATACAAAACTACATCTGAAACGCGGCATCAGGGTAGCTGAAACACATACCTGAGGCACTCCAATCCTTCTGCAAGCTTCCAAGAAATTCTCCACATTTCGTCTGCACTTTGCCATTGTAAGTTTAGGCTGCAAGGAAACAAAAGAGACAGGCACAGGGTGTTCTTAACTGGCAGGATTTTAAAAGAGCTTTGCTTTAAACAAAACTTGTAATAAACCTCTTTGCCAGAAAGGCATCGCACCGGCACAAGCTCTGTTAAAGTCTTCTCTTTACAAAAGCAAGCCTGAATTTCAAAGCTATGTCATGAAAAGCTGATTTACTAGAGCTGAATGTTTTTAAGGGAAGACAGTACTAAGCTGTGTGGTATTTATAGACAAGGTGTTATATAAAAAGTAGCACTTCAGGGACTACAAAATGACAATTAAAAAAACCCAATGTATTTTGAACAAAACACACAGGCATGGCTGCCACGCTGTGACTGCAGAGCAACTCTGGGATACGAAGCAATAGGTTCTGGATTGCTGTAACACAAAAATACCTAAACATCAAAGCAGATTTCAATGAATAAATAGATTAAGAAAAAAAAAATGTTTAGAAGAAACCAGAAAATAATGGAAGAAAACTGAAGCTTGCTGCTTGTAAGCCTCTTGTAGAAGTGTTTGATGTAGCTGTTTGAATTGCACTCACTGGCATNGCAAGAGAGAGTGATTGGCATTGGAATGGGCTGCCCAGGGAGGTGGTGGAGTCACCTGGAGGTGTTGAAGAAAAGCCTGGATGAGGCACTTAGTGCCATGGCCTAGTTGGCTGGGTAGGGCTGGGTGCTAGGTTGGACTGGATGATCTTGGAGGTCTCTTCCAACCTGGTTGATTCTATTCCATTCTATTCTTTCACACCTCTACAGAGACATACACCATGGCATAGGCCCTGTCTTGGTCCTGTCCTAAGGAGCAAGGGAAGTGGGGCTCTTTAGTCTTGAGAAGGCTGAGAGGGGATCTTACCAATACCTATGAATATCTGAGGGGTGGATGTAAAGATGAAAGTGCCAGCCTCTCTTTGGTCACACCCAGTAATAGGACAAGGGACAATGGGTACAGGCTGGAACACAGGAAGTTCCACCTCAACACGAGGAGAAACTGGCTGCCCAGAGAGGTCGTGGAGTCTCCTCCTCTGAAGACTTTCAAAACCCATCTGAATGCATTCCTATGTGGCTTGCTCTAGATCCTGCTGTGGCAGAAAGTTGGTCTAGATGATCTCTAGAGGTTCCTCTCAACCTTTAACACTCTATGAATCTTAAATCTTACTCTATTCTGGTTAGACACACAAGTTTCTGCTCCTCTGATCAAGCTACCCACAGCCTATATAGCAGTAGGTAGCAGCTTCTACGAGTTCAGTGCTTTTCTGTAAGCTTTGAGGCTTCCTCTGCACTGTCCCCGCAACGTGCCCTGTTTCCTCACCAAGAAAGCAGGTTGAAAAGGCCAGTGCTGATTTCTTTCTCTCAAAGGACAAAGGGAATACAAAGATAACATTGTGACTGAGGAAGGACATGATGACTCTTCTGCTCCTTCAGCTGTGCAGTCCACGGCTGCCTCTTCCTTGGGATTTATATGACAAAGTCATGACTTAATTCCTAATGTGGCACATTCAACAGCACATAGAACCAGGCCACTGAAAGGACATTCTCAAGGGTGTAAGTCTACTGAATAGTGGCTGTGTGTCTTCTCCTTTCAGCATTCTACAGCCTGCCTGAAATGCTGGCACATCCAGTGCAGTTGTTCTCAAAATAATGAAGAAGAGATCTGCCAGTTTACTGCAAGCTCAAGGGAGAGGAACCACAATGATACAGTAGGCAGCCCTCTAAGTGCCAGTTGAAATTCCAACCAGCACACAGGCTGATACCAAAATAGGGCAAAGAAAACTCAACACAAAACGTTTCAACTCCTTCTCCCAGGAACAATCTTCAGTTTTTCACCCTTATACAATTTAAAGGTGCATCACAAGCAATCTGCCTGTTGATAAGACTTTAAGTAGATGACCTTAAATATTTTTGCTGCACTGACTTTCACAAATACAGATTAGCTCTTTCAGTATTTCACAGTGCTTGAACCTTCTCTTGTGTTTTCCCTACATGAAACACAGCAATGCAGCCTGAACCAGATCAGCTTCATTGCTTTCTAGAAACACTTCAGTTAGGCAGAGTCAGAAAAAACACTTCAGAAATTTTCAAAATTCTCTGGGCACTTCCTGCCTTGCTGTGAACCACACCCAGATACAACAACTCTTCCCTTATTCCTTGTTAGCACAAAGGTGTGACTGGATTTGTTTTGTTCCAGGAGATGCTCTTCTCCCAGTAGCTCAGTGATTTGCCATTGGAATGGGCTGCCCAGGGAGGTGGTGGAGTCACCGTCCCTGGGGGTGTTCAGGAAAAGCCTGGCTGAGGCACTTAGTGCCATGGTCTGGTTGACTGGATAGGGCTGGGTGCTAGGTTGGCCTGGATGATCTTGGAGGTCTCTTCCAACCTGGTTGATTCTATTCTATTCAAGCATGATTTGCTACAATTCCTACCCAGAAGAGATTGTAGTGCTGTGAAGTGGATGCAGGAATTAACTTGGCTACTCTCTTTTCACTGTCTTCTTTAGTGGCACCCTCATCATTGTAGAGAATGTTGTATTTCACTGTTTTCCTTATCTCCTGAGATATTTTGATCTTTTGAAGTATCCTATTTGAATTTTCATGCTGAACTGTCTCGATTCACTAGTTTTCAAGTTAACACCTAGAGGTAAGACTTGAAAATGTTACTGTTTTCTTACAATCTGTGTTAGAATTAAGTTCATTTAAATGAAATAAACCCAAGTGTCATTTCTTTTCGTGACAGCATAGACCTTTTTTGGACAGAACAGATGGCTACATTTTGTCACAAACGTTCACAGGACAGAATGCTGATCTGAGCATTTGTCTGGATTGCAGGACTTTGTTGGATGCAAATTTGGACACCTATAATGTGCTACTGTGCTAGTTTGAGCCTAGCTAGCATGTTTTGGTGAGAAGAACTAGATGATAGGCTGTAAAATGAAAACCATGGTGAGGTCTACTTCGCTCACAGTCTTGCTGAGATGTATACAAAAGAAGAAAGGCAAAACAAAGATTACTTCATTTGCTTCTTCTCTTCGCTGGGGAACTTTGCCTGCTGGGGAGAGCTCGTGGCTGCTGGCTGGACTCCATCTTGCTTTCTAACCTTACCCTCCTTTGCTTGGCTGCTTCACCTTGCTTTTAACCCTTTTGGCCGAACCTCCATTCTTCCTTGGGACTGGGGTAAGGTTGAGAGGGGTAGGGGGAAGGTGAGGGGTGGTTGAGAGCCCCTCCTGGGGACTCAGGTTTCTGGGAGGGGAATTGTGTTTGTATTACCTTTTTTTTACCTTGTATATTTCTGTCTATATCTGTCTATACTGTAAATATCTGCTTGTAAATTGTGCCAGCTGTAAATATAAGCTTCATTCAAATTTCCAGAGCCGGCTGAGTCTAGTCTGGGTGATTTCTAAAAGTGTGGGGGGCGGGGGACACCCAAACCATCACAGCTACCAGTATCACATACTTACAACAGCAGGTGAGGGGACATGAATGCTGGGAACAGACCGAGGACGCACGTGGTTAGCTAAATGGCACAGAACAACACCGTCGGTGAGAGCTGCTCCAAGATCACTGGGCAGTGACACTTTCAACCGTGACTCGATGTTCTGCAGACAAATGAACATGGACACACCAAAAATAAGAGCTGGTTTCCTCCTACTGTTCCATTCTCTATAACATTTGGTAAGAGGCAGAGTGGTGGTATCACAACTCTCTGCTCAGCCTCACGACACTGTCAGACAGCTTTTTTGAGTTACATTGAGGGAAGCTCTGTGCACTGC
Organism: Tricholaema leucomelas; assembly: GCA_013400475.1. Taxonomy (NCBI): domain Eukaryota; kingdom Metazoa; phylum Chordata; class Aves; order Piciformes; family Lybiidae; genus Tricholaema lacrymosa; species Tricholaema leucomelas. The sequence goes on along the minus strand of WAAF01001099.1, from coordinate 403,002 downwards.
CGTGGCCCAGAGCTGACCACAATGCAGGTACAACTGAGTTCAGTGATGAACAATTTGCATTGTACAGCACAAGGGACTGGAGCAGTATTCTTAATCCTATATGCTCTCAGTGAATGGTTCAGACAAGGGAAGTGAAAATAATTGTCCTTGTGGGTTGGAGGACAGCACAGTTAACAGAAGACAAGACAACATTTTTGCCTGTAAAGAAAAACCTGAGCTAGTTGGCACAGTTAAAAAAAAGAAAAAAGAGGTAGGTAGTCTTCATGCAAGAGAATTAAAATTGAATTCAGGCTTTTAATCTTATTTCTAACACCAAGTTCTTATGCTGAATTTTAATTACTAAGAAAAAGCAATTTAGAAAGAAAAAAAGATTAAAGCTCACCTGGGAAGCAGAACAAGGGAGACTAAATACAAAGCATTCTGAGATACCAGAAGAGAGGCTACTCCAACTGCACTGAATTTTGATTTGATTTAGGATAAGTTTTTCCTTTTAGAGACAGGAGACTATTCTTACTTTAAAATCTACAAAGAGAAGTTCTCTCTGTTCATCTGAGATGCTGTTGGCTTTTAAAACCAGTTTTAACAAGAAGGAATACCTATTTCTTGGTAAAGTTCAAACAATTAATTAGAGCACCTCAAAGAATCCCTTCATACTCTCCAGAAACAAGCCTGGAGCAAAGCAATGCAGTACCTTAATGCCATGTGGCATTTTCAATATTCATTATTGTCATTGTACCTGGGGCACAAACCAGGAGCGTGGTGGTCCTGAACAGACAAAAAGCATAAGCGTAAGGAATATTTGTGCCTCGGATGTTCTGTAATTAATTAAGCATAAGACAAGAATCAATAGATGGATCCAGAGCACACAAGGAAACCATGCTGTCAGCATGACTGGCAGTAGCCTCTGTACTCCATCTGCTTTTGTGTGGGCTTTACAACAAAGAGATTAAAAGGAAGACAGAGAGGCAACTTGCCAGGGAGCCCCTTACACGTGTGAAGGCTGATAAGGAAGAAGGAGAGCACAAATTCATTTTAAAAGCAGAGATCACCATTCACTCGGAAGCAAGGGCTGGCACAGTTTATTTCACAGAACTGGAAGCTGATTTTATCCACTACAAACCCCAGATGGAACACCACTGCATCCACCTGAAAGAACCACTTAAGCTGTGCAACTTTTGGTCAACTGTGCACCACAATGGTTCAGTGGAACTGGCCCAAAACACAAAGAAAGACTTAGCAGGGTGCACACAATGCATTTACTAAGATGTTTGCCTGCTGGTTCCTGGCAGCACTTACCTTACGTAGCTGCTCTATTAGTTCCAGCTCCTCCTCTCGCTGTTTGGAGTTCTGTCTTACTCTGGGGTCTGCAGAATCATTAGCAGGAGACAAGGCACGGGTAGAAGATGAAGTAACAGCTGGAAAAGGAGCACAAAGGAAGTAAAATGACTGAGCATGGTTTGGCTGATTGTCACTGCTGAGCTACACATGCACACACAAGAATCCAGAACGGGCACAGTGCATGTCTTCTCACAAATCTGTTTCTTTCATTTGGTTATTAATCCAATTAAAGATCTACTAGACTGAGTGAGGTGTACTCTAACACCCTCTTTTCCCTGTTTGGATTCTGTTCTTTGCTGGACAATTATCAGCAAAGGAGAACCAAGTTTTGCCGCGTGAGTATGTTAGAACAGTTCAGTCTTCTTACAAAACTGCAATTTTGCTACCTGCTCCTATGCTATGCAAAAATCAATCAAGCTGCCCTCATTAGCTATTGAAAGCTTTTGCAGCATTTCCTTTCTATCTTTTTAGGCTTTCCTTAGGAAAAGCAAATTTCCACAAATAAGACAAAAGAAGAGCTGACAGCTCTAAATAAAAAACGTGTGTTCTCCAATGATTCAATGCTATGTGCCTACAAATGGAACTCTAATTTGATGACAAAGGCCTGGAGTAACAGAACAGTGCAAACACTAGGTTAATGTAACATAGCAAAACTAGCTGATGACTGGGCTATAAAACCTACCTTTCTTTGCTTCATCCCTGACAGCTGCTGCTCGGAAAAGGAAACTCTCAGGTCGCTGGGAAGGGTTTCTATAGGAAGGCGGGGCTGCATGGCCAGGATATGGAGGGGAAAGGTGGACTAAACAAACGTGGAAAGGCACAGGAAAGGAGGAAGGAAATGGTTAGAGTTTAAATAGGAAATGGGTTCAGCAATGTGGTAATTAAAAAGAACAAACCAAAAATTTTAACATAATAATGACAAAATAAATTACAGCCATGCATGATACAAGCACAGAGCAGGAAAGGGCACTTCCAAGGACACTTGCATGCAAAGCACATTCCACATACCAATTCCAGCAACTGTTCTGACTGTTGCTGAATGCATCTGTGTGCCAAAGCCTATAGAAGGCCTAAGCCAGCCAAACCCTAGCTTTGCCTGAAGACATGCTTCACTCCTGTTGTCGCTTCCCTCATGTGTTTCCTCAGGGCCCCAAATAACTGGGTAAATTCTCAAGCACACAGAGATGGGAACATTTGCTCCCTTCCCTTCACCGTACCAAATAAGCAAGCAGGCATTTTGATCTTAGTTTTTTAGAAACTTCTTCTTTTCCCTGTTACCTGTCTGAGTGGTAGGTGAGCCAGGGGAGATGGTAGATCTGTCATCACTCTGTGGACAAAGAAAGCAGAAAAGTATGAATGGTCCCAAATCTGGAAAAGCTGTGACTCTTGTTTTGATTTGCTGTGTTTTAAAGAAAGGCTTCAGCCATTTAAATGTGTTTACAAAAAAAGACCCCCCCAGAAATGTGAAGAAAGACAGAATGTTGTTCCCCAAGCTTCATTTCTGCAGAAAGTCTGAGTTTTTCTTCTGCAGAAATGACAAAATTGGCGGGATTGTTTTTGAAGAAAAAGAACGGTGAAACTGCAGTGCCAGATCTTTGCTTTCTCTGCCTTCCACCCATAACTTTCAAAGGGGACAGAAAAATGGACATCAAAATAACATGCAGGACTTGCACTGCAGCAGCACTGGTAAGGATACACCTCTTTGACACCTTTGGTAATGCAATGCTGCTGTTCACTGAATGTCTCTCTCCTCAGTGAAACCCACTGTGGGCTTATGACAGTGCTTACACAGAACAGCGATTTCTTGGAATGAACGCATCCAGTACAGCAGCTTCCATTGAGGAGGACTAAGTCTAGGGTATCTGTATTCAAAAGGAAGCTGGTAAAGAATACAACAAGAGCACTTTTGATGAACTTGGTCAAGAGTAAATGATCTTGTACAGAAAAAGCTACATCAAAGACAACCAAGAAACCCTCAGAGGCTGTTTACTGTGTTTTCAGAGCTTAGGCCACCTGTAGACACAGCCTAAAGCTAAGATGAGGTAATATCTACTACAGTTTAATCAGGTAAATTGGATTCATACCCTACCTGAACTTTTGCTTAGAAGCTGAAAGACTAACACCTGTTAAAACAGATGTGTGGATCCAAGAGTTTTTTGTTGCTTTACTGGTGAATGATAATAGCAAGAGATACCTTGACAGGACTGAAGGTAGTGGCATTAGGCAGGGTAGTAGCAGAGCTTTCTTGATTCAACCCTGAGAGTGACTAAATGCAGAAAAAAAAAAAAAGGAAAGGGAAAAGAAGGCAGTGGCAGTATTAGCAAACAGCTGACAGGTCATGCACAAGGGTGGAATGCAGTAGGAAAGTTGAAAAGGAAGAGGTGGTTATGATCACATTCTCAGAAACACTCAACGGGCAACAGACACACTTGCTGAACTACAGCTAAAACCTTCCTGTCCTCCTTAACTTTCCAGCTAATGAGCTTGGGAGGTGCAACGTTTCCTTTTACACACAACAGTGACACAAAAAGCAGAACTAAGTAAGGTAGAAACTTCTTTAGTAACAACTAAAGTAACACCCAAGTAACACCTACACCATCAGACAAAAGGATTTTTTCCCAGCAACAGTTCCTTCTGAGCCACTATGCAGAAAAAAAATAACTTTTGTTATACTGTTTCACCTATGTTGTGCATTTTTACTAAGTTATTTTCCTATCGACTTTGAAACCCAGAGTTTACTCAAGAATATACACTGTGTATCTGCCACAAATACTTAATGCTGTCCTTGTGAATTATGCACAGAGTAAATACGGCTTTGCGGGTGGAATCCAGGTCTTGGGGAAGGTGTCAGTGTGAAGATTGACACTGCTGTCACAAATAAAATGCAGCCAAATGCCAGTTATAACCAATATCAAAACCACTCAAACAAACAACTTTTCATGCCTACAAAACAGGAGCCTCAGCATGCCAATCTGTTGCTGACAGGGGGATCTGTAAGGCCAAATCAAAACATGAACATTTGAGGACGGAGTGGATCAAGAATGAAACTGTACTTTCTGGAACAACATTCAAACAGTGAAGTGGCAGTTCAGCATGGGAAAAGAACACCACATGACACCTAGAAACTCTACAGATGTGGATGAGAGACTTGGGAGTGTTAAGATGATTCACAGTAGTTCTGCCACTGCAGAACAGCACAGCCAGGAAGGACTAGAAGGACAGCAAGGCAAGCCTTAAATACAAGTATCTTTAGGTGTTACACAGATCTAACAGCTGATCCTCAAGACAGCCTATTTCCCCACAGCAAGTTAGAGGTAAAAAAAAAAAAGGAGTTTCTTTTGTATTTTAAAGAGTTTAAAAATACCACTGAAGCAAAACATTAGCTAGGGTATGAGCACAGCAAAATAAATCAAAAGTAGGTGTTCTGTAAAATTAGTGTTAAATGTTTATTCCTGCATCAAAGAGCAAGACAGCCTTGACACGGACTAACAAAAGTCATCACAATCCACGTACCCAGTAGTGGGCGAAGGGAAGGGGAACACGGCACAGCACAGTGTAGGACAATCACAACAGCATCACACTGCATGCTCTTCACCTGTTTGTGAGTCCCTGGCCTTCTCTTAATGGTATTGGTGTTACTGTCAATCTCAAACACAAAGAGAGGCTCAAACCCATTCTGTCAGGGACAGCAAGGAGAGAGAGGGAAGAAAGGAAGAAGTAAGGCAAAGAACAACTGTAAGAAAAGGTAGCCATGATACAAAAGGAGACAGGATTCTGCATTCAGAATGGGTGACAACACCCTACTGCACATGCTGCACTTGGCCTCTAGGTCTAGCACTAAAGTCCAAGATAGCTCCCCGTGCCAGAAACAGGGACTGCCAAAACAGAGTCCAGCCAGAACTCCGCACAAACCAAATAAGGATATTTTAAGCAAATTTGATTATTAAATGTTTGAATACACAAATGGATGCCAACAGTCTGGGAGAAAACTTCTGGTTACCACATAGCATAATTCAAGTCCTGCTTACTTTACCCATACCATTATTATTTGTAACACACTGGAGCCTAAAAGCCTTAACTCAAAACGTTTCTTAGATCCCTTGTGCTAACACTAACACAATGACCTCAGGCTGTGTTTGAGAACAGAACAAGAAAATAGGAGGCAATGAAGGGAGCACAAGGCAGCAATGGCACAGAGGTTATGAAAGGAAGAGGTCACACCAGCTGCCTGATGCTTATCAAATATGTCACAGGCTTCACAACGGGGAAAGTGAGTAGCACCTTGGAGAATTTTTTGGGCTAGTTTTTTTGTTGCATACTACTCACTTCATAAGGGACAGTATGGGAAAAGGAAGTAAGATATTTGGGGGAAAAATGTGATTCATAAGCAATCGTGGCTGAAATTGTTAGCCAAATACAAAGCCTTGACACTATCTCAACCAGTAATCTTAATTTTAATGAACAGCATTATCCTTCTGAGAATAGCAAGCAGGATATGACTAACACACAACTTTGAGGTACACAGCACAGCATCTCAGAGGGGCCACTGATCACACTTCTGCAGCAACATTTTAGTCTGGGTTTTTACAAGTCAACACAAAGAAATACACCACAGTCAGCAAACTCCACTTCGCTTCTAATCACAGGTATGTAGTAGAAACATAAAACTAAATGATTTATTAACATTTATAGAAAGAATGAGTAGTTATTTTGTGAGTTAAGACTGTCCTGAAATTGTTTACAAACAAAAGGAAGCAGAGTAACCTGTGCAATGTGAATACATTTTAATCAGTGATAAAAGACAACAAGGAGAAGACCAAGAGAAATACGGAGATTAACAACCTAAGTATTTGTTAACGCAGTAACAATACCACGAGAATGAAGCAGTACAGTAAAAGAAAGCTCACTTGCTGTCTAACTATGTGTTAGATTTACTACTTTAAAAATATTTTCCCTGCATCCAAGTTGGAAAACATTATTTGGAGCAAAATAAAAGCAAGTGTTCTGTTTAGAGAGCTCTGATCTAACGAGGGAAACGCTGAACAGAAGATTTCTTTACCCTACCTTTTTACCTCTATGTAATATTCTCCTTTCTTGTCACAAGTGTTATTCCCAGGACAAAAACTTAGAACAATCAGTGGAAAATCTAGTAGAAGCCTTTATTTTTTAAACTAACCTATCTGCACAGAGTATAAAAGCTTTGCAAGGTATAATGTAGACTACTGCATGTAGTCTTTAAGCTGAGTGAGAAAGCAAGAGAGGAAACTATGTAAATGGAAATGGTGTATCAAAAACTGCTACTAATGAAAAGGCAGAGAGGAAACTGTAAATGGAAACGGTGTACTAAAAAAGTGCTGTTAATGAAAAGAATTTTGACATGAAATGCCTCTATACTTTGGTGGATGAAAAAAGTCACCCACAGAAATGATGGATTTGACATTTAAATAGGTTTAAGGAGAAGGAAAACGTCACCTGAAATGCAAGAGAACATAGAAAGGTAGAAGCAATTTCAACTCACATGAGAGATCTTTCCTTCAAAGCAAACTAATAAACAGTTCCTTATTGTTGAGCAGGTTTTTTACTATACAAAACACATTTGTGGAAACAAAAGTGCTACAAATGCATGAGCTAGCATGGGCTTAATGCTTCAGTTAAAATAATTGCCAGAAGCAGCTGTTATGGCATATGTCACCATTCCACATAGTATGTATTTCCACTACAAAACAGTGCTGCAAATCATACTGAAGCAGTTCAGGAAAAAAACCCACAGTATTTCACACACTATTACAGTGTAGTGTTGCTGAAAATAGCATGGAATCAAAGCAAAAATGAACTAAAAACGATTGCTATCAAAGCTACTTCAGTCTTTCTCTACCAACCTGGCCACTGTTTTATTTGGTGAAGTGCAAGGATGCAATGTGGTTAAAGACACAAAGGAAACCAACAGTGATGAAAGCCAGTTTCAAAATGATTTCTGAAAATTCTGTCATGTAAGGTCAGATTTTATGTATTGATTTACAACAGTAGTAATGGGATCACAGAGTCAAACAGAAGAGGGGTGCTTAAAGGTATCTTCAAAATACATTCCAGAGATGAACTCACTGACAACAGAGTATCAACACTTAATCCAAACCACTGCTATTCTCCTATTTCTTATTATCTAAATAGGAAAGCACATCTCAATATGCTAATTGATTGTGATTTCTCTAAGCAAGCACATGCATGATCACTAAATCTGTCTCTAATATGACAAGCTTTCCTTTTCTCCCACATAGTGCTTGTCACGTGAAGGCAGGAAAACCAAAAGGTCTGAATAAAGAGACAGGAGGTACCTTGACCAGCATGTTCTGGAGAGAGACATTCTAACACAGAGCACCGCCTAAACAAGATTTAAGCAGCTATGAAAGCACATAAGAAAACACATCTCTGGCATGCAATCATGCAACAACAGGCAAATCAAGTGTGTTTTTCTTTATAGACATGGATTATGGCATTAATTATATTATTTAAGTATGCTACATTGCTAAGATGCCATAAGGGAAGAAATAGCATAAAACATGAATTAAATAAGCACATAAACATTTTAATTTCTGCCAAGTGTTCAAAATAATTATTTTTAAGACATCTTGATCAATGAACAATAAAAAGGCAGGAGGAGTATTTAGTGAATTGTAGTATTCATAAGTAAAGCAGCTTCTTCCTGAGCTATGATACAGCTACCAAGACACTAAGTATTTCTAACCACCCTGTGCCGGACACAGACAAATTAGTGTAGAAGGCTGTACTCAACACATTAAATTGCACATCAATTAGGAAGCAAGCTGAAGAGAGAAGAAATCAAAGCAGAACAACTAGTGGTGAAATTTTCATTTTGGAAGCTGTTCTTTACCATCAGTCATTTTCTTTTGCTCTCAGCAAAAGATAAGCTTTAATTGTTTTGTGGAAAGCCATCACTGTAATATTAACAAATGGCTGACAGTACAACTACTAACATACTCATACTGCTCAAGTTCACAGCTAAGCCTCTTTTTGAAGAAGGTGGTCATGTTTTATGCTATTTAGATTAGCTTTGAAAGAATTGGACTAATCTGAGACAATCATAACATGTTGTTATTTCTATGCTCTACAGTCTGCCAGATAAAAATGCCATTGCGTGCAGGATCTTACCACTAACAAGGCACTATCATCAGTATGCTGAGACCTTCTGGATGGAAAGGGACACTGGGAGGTGGGAGAGATGGAGTCATGTCAGAAACACACAGAATGTCAGAAACACACAGTTTGTGAACAGACAGACACATTTTGGAACATGTACTGCTTGTTGATAGCACTGTGAAGCTTTTGTGTTTTGAAACCCATTATGTAACTGTAGGAATACAGAGGACTCATGAATTACAGTGCTTTTGTATTACTTAAGGAATCAATTACTCTGCTTTCTGTGCTGTCTCCAGCAAATATAGACGACTATGTATTCACTTTTCTTACTGTGGCAGAACAAAGGATCCTTTAAAAGCATAAATTAAGAACAGAAGAGCATTAATAAAGAAAAGGAGTAAAAACGATTTAAATTACCCCATCTTTCAGTAATTTTCTAACAAAAAATAGCTAGCTGGAAAATGCTGCTAAAGAACTATTTATATTCATTATATTATTAAAAGTTTTGATCTGATTAACATTGCCAAGTGAATTTTCTTTCCCTGAAGGAAAGTGGGGATGGCATGCAGTAGAAGAGCTATTACTATGCAGAAATCTGATGCAGAAAGTGAACAGATGTCACTGGCTCAGCTCTGTATATTCTAGAAGACTAAGCCTTCTAATGATTTGTGCTCCCTACTGACTTACTGGTTTTGATTATAAAAACTACACAACAATAAAACTGTTGAAAATTACTTTTCTGATGGCCCTCAAAATTCTCATGTTTCATCTTTCTGGGAAAACTGGTCATCTAATGGTAAGCAACTTGGAGAAAACCCATCAGTGAAGGATGACTACAATGCAGTACCTTCTCTGAATACTCCTGTTTGAAAGTAGACTCTACTGCTCACAAGGAGCATCTTAAAAATGGAATATGAAATGTATTATTTGTACAGAAGACAGAAAACATACAACAAACAATAAAACATCAAACACAGACAGGCAGGCTACATGAACAGAAGGAAATATTAGACTGGTCCCATAAACATAAAAATCCTAAACCAAGACTTAATTAAGTGTGAAAAAAACTATGTAATAACCCAGACCTGAAGAATTTTCCACAATCAGGAAAGTATCTCTGGTGAAGACAGCTAAGCATTCAGGTGCTGTCATCTCTAGTCATACTCTTATTAGACTCTTACCTCACTATCCAGAGGACTTTGCTTCTGAGGACTTAAGGATGCTTTTTGCTATAAGGAAAAAAAGGAAAGATCAGTTTAAAAGAATGTGACAGAGAAACAAAATCTCCAAACAAAACTGCATGATTTAGAAGTGTTTCAAAACACCAGAACTCTTATTTTGTTAAATAAAGCATGCACTGGGGAAATTGCAAGGTTCCAATGAGGTGAAACTTCTTTCCTATGATTAGTAAAAACCCCAGCCTTTATTCTGTACAAAAAAATAAGACTGAAATTGGTTTTTTATATTAAAGATGCATAATAAACCCAAAATATAACCCAAGGGAGGAATGCAACTGCTGAGAATAAAGTGCTCATGAATAACAAAGGCAATAGAAGAAAAAACCAACACAACCAAACCCAAAACCCCCAAAAGGCTCATTAATGAACAAAATGCATCCTAAATATCTGAAGTCTTTAACTGAAAGTCTGAGAGAAATCTTTAATAAAAACATGTTTTCCACAAAACTTAGCCAGGGGCTTGAGATTAGGCTTTTCAGCAGCACCAACTAATTGTAGGCAGCTAAAAATACCGTTTTCTAAATTAACTATAATGCCTTACATAAATAAATGCAATAAAGCAATCTCTTCCTCTACGTAGACCACCCTAATCCCAAACTATTAACTGTGGAAGTTCTTAAATTTGTGTAGGTCACCAGAGCTGTGAGCAGCAATACAAATTTAAGTTAACTATCATATAAACAAGATTGCACACTAAGCAAGCAGACTACTTCACAGTCAGTATTTTGTTTACAAGCAGTGGAAGAGAAAGCAGAGACACAGGTACTACAAATCCACACTCAGGCTTTATCTGGAGGTAAATTTATGCACCATAAAAACACCAAAATACATCAAGCAACACTATTTAAGGTATGATTGCTGCCTTCTCTGCCAAATCTGTTTTCAAATCTAAATTGCCTCTGTGCTATCTCAAATAAAGACCTCTTCTTTTTTATACTAATCTTGTCACATGGATGCAAATTAACAAAAAAGAGAATGAGGCATACTATGTAAAACCAGAATTCTTTAAAACAATCAGATCTTGGGTGAATCTCTTCCATATAACTCCCCAGTTCTAGGTTTGTTAAGCTACAGTACCAACTTAAATGTCACTTCTCTAGTGCCTTTGTAAAGTGCCATGCATGCCCAAGAGCATAATGCACAAGTATTAGTGATCTTGGCAATTAATTTCCTTTCAGGGATTCAGAAAATAAGAAGTACCAAGTAGGGACTAAAAGGAGGTACCTTAACAAAGTCAATGACAGCTTCTCTCTGAATCTGTTTTGTCCTCATCCTCTCCTCCTCATACTGAAGTGCTGCTAGCTGGGCCTCCCGACGGGTACGCTCAATGTGCCTGCGGTGCAGCTCGGGATCTGTGTTAGGCACCTGGAACAAAGAGTGCATCAGGCTGTGAAGACAGAGCTACACAGGGTAAGCCAGATGGATCCTGAAAAATAGTTCACGTCTTAGAGCTAACACTACTTTGGTTTTGCATCCAACTCATCCAAAAAAATAAGAGAGTAGCGTTCAATGTATTACCTGACTGTGGTGACTTGATAGAGAGAGAAAGTAAGGTGAATCGGCCAGGGGTCTGACAAATGGAAAAACAGACATTTGGTCATACTTCAGATTCAAAGTATACTTATGTTCATGCATGAGCTGTCAGTGACATACAAATCTCACCTAATAAGAAGAGAAACTGCTTAATAAGCAAAGCTGTTAAACTAACTGCTGTGATAACAATTTAGTTCACTTTGTTTGACAGATGCCATGCATTTTTATCTTTTCTGAACTGTGATAATGTTTTGCTACAGCTCAGGATGCACCAGTTGGATTGTACATTGGGCTTATTACACTGACAGTATCACAGTATCACACAGTATCACCAAGGTTGGAAGAGACCTCACAGATCATCAAGTCCAACCCTTTACCACAGAGCTCAAGGCTAGACCATGGCACCAAGTGCCACGTCCAATCTTGCCTTGAACAGCTCCAGGGACGGCGACTCCACCACCTCCCTGGGCAGCCCATTCCAGTGGCCAATGACTCTCTCAGTGAAGAACTTTCTCCTCACCTCGAGCCTATTCTCTAAGAGCTACTCAAGTAACCAGTACAGGAACTTTTCAGATGATCCCCATTTAGAGGAACAATTAGCTACTATGGTTATCTGGGGGAGGAATAAATAAAATACATCAGTAGAAACTGTAAGTTTCTTTTCCCTACCTCTCTGTCCTGTCCACATAACTCCTTAGTATTTGGTGATGCTCTCTGTCCTGCATCAAATTTAGAGTTTCAGGTCTTCGTAATTCCTCAGTATCCCTGTGGGTAAACACCAGGAGGAAGAATTGGCCACTGAAACTACTGTCAGATGAATTCTTCTCTAGATTACAACTGCTTCTTCTAAGAATAAAGGCCTAGACAATTAGTTTCTGTTAACCACAAAGGCAAAATTTAGGATGACTGAAGAAATCGTGCTGTGGTGATACCAAGTCAGATCATAACTACTGCAGTTCTCCATTACATAAATATAACTTGCTTAATTAGCAGTTGTTTCAAAATACACAAAGATTTAATCTCATGTTGAAGACTACATTCTCATTACTGTAGGGTTTATTGTGCTCTGGAAAGAAAATAATTATTTGTAAGCATTAGCATCTTCTGATACATTCAGAACAATTCTGAATCACCCATCAAGTGATGACCTCTTAGCCATCAGGGACACAAGCCCATTACACAAAGTCACAAGGCAAGCAGCAACTGATCTGCCTCGCACATCCTATCAGCCACAGAAATTCTGCAGTCAGTTCTTTGCTAGAGGACAGCTGCTAGCACTGAAACAATTCCCTAGGTCCACAGTCTACAGCATGTTCCCTGCCATGCTGCTGCCTAGAAAGGAAGTTGATGGAAACTGTGTAGCTGATTCTAGACAGCCTAGACTATGCAACCTTTGCTCTTGGGATAGCTATGGAATAGAGACACACTATATGCTAGTCATAGAATCAGAGAATCAACCAGGTTGGAAGAGATCTCCAAGATCATCCAGTCCAATCTATCACCCAGTCCTATCCAATCAACTAGACCGTGGCACTAAGTGCCTCATCCAGTCTTTTCTTGAACACCTCCAGGGACAGTGATTCCTGCTGCCTGTGTGTAGACTTATTAATTTTTCTGCACAGAAAAGCTTAAGAGATGTGGAGAACCTCCACACAAGCTTCCTCTGTTACTTAAACGAGCAGTGGTGCACACGACAAATCCATAACTGTGCATTATGGACAGGACTGGGCTCATCTGAGAGTGCCAAGAAGCATATTCAGACCAGAGTACACACAGCTTTGTAACATCAAGAATGCACCATGGTCTGTCCAGAGGCACAAACTGTATTTAGAGAACTGAATCAACTAATCTAAGTACTCTGAAGATGAAGTCTGCGTTACATCCAACTCTAAGAGTTTTAATGGCTTCAGCGTGCTGCAGAAAAAAACAAAGAGGCTGCCTGCCAAGGCATTTGCACAGGATTATTGTGGAAGCAGCACAATAATCCTGTGTGGCTGCCACAAATGAAATATTTGACTACTCACTCTCACATGGCTGTTTTCACAAAACTCTCAAGGCAGTAAGAATATGACCTGTTCTCAGTGCCTCATTAAGAATTCCATTCTAATGCAGTATAAAATGAATATGCTAAAATTAATTTAAATTATTAACCACCACCACCACATGAAGATTCACTGCCATTCTTAAGTTACATTTTGAAAGCACTGGATACCCTAGAATCATAGAATCAATCAGGGTTGGAAGGGACCACAAGGACCATCTAGTTCCAACCCCTTTGCCATAGGCAGGGACACCCTACCCTACACCAGGCTGGCCAGAGCTTCATCCAGCCTGGCCTTAAACACTTCCAGGGATGGGGCCTCAACCACTTCCCTGGGCAACCCATTCCAGGCTCTCACCACTCTCATGCTGAACAACTTCCTCCTCACTTCCAGTCTGAACCTACCATTTGCAGCTTGGCTCCATTCCCCCTAGTCCTGTCACTCCCTGATATCTTAAAAAGTCCCTTCCCAGCTTTTTTGTAGGCCTCCTTCAGATACTGGAAGGCCACAATAAGGTCACCTCGGAGCCTCCTCCGGACTGAACAGCCCCAACTCTTTCAGTCTGTCCTTATAGGAGAGCTGCTGCAGCCCTCTGATCATCCCTGTGGCCCTTGTCTGGACACACTCCAGCATCTCCACATCATTCTTGTAATGGGGGCTCCAGAACTGGATGCAGTACTCCAGGTGGGGTCTCACCAGACTGCAGTAGAGGGGGGGAATCATCTCCCTCGACCTGCTGGCCTGCTGAAGTACAATTTCCTTTATCACTACAACCTGTCTATGCACATGGCAGTTTTCTCTGGGCTAAGGAGCATTCTCTTATTTCCTTCAGACATGTCACGGAATCTGGTGTTTGTAAAGTCTAATTATTTCCATGTTGCCCACAAACATTCAAATAGAGAAACAAAACCCAAAAAAACCCTCTTTCAAACTAAGAGCATTATGCTTATCCCTTCTGTCCTTTGTGTAACACAGCTTAAGTCAGCTATTTAATGAATACACAAATTAAATAGTGAAAAGCAGATACTAATTCCCTTTAAAAGTCTTCACTTTGGCCAATTTCTTCAACCAACCAGTTTAAAGCTGAGCACTGGCCTAGAAGAGCCATGTCTTTTTGTCACTGTCATTATTAGAATACAAATTCTAGCTGGGGTTGCTTAGCCTGAAGAAGAGGAGGCTCAGGAGTGACCTCATTGCTGTCTACAACTATCTGAAGGGAGGTTGTAGGCAGGTGGAGGTTGGTCTCTTCTGCCAGGCAACCAGCAACAGAATAAGGGGACACAGTCTCAAGTTGTGCCAGGGGAAGTATAGGCTGGATGTTAGGAGGAAGTTGTTGCCAGAGAGAGTGATTAGCATTGGAATGGGCTGCCCAGGGAGGTGGTGGAGTCACCGTCCCTGGAGGTATTCAAGAAAAGCCTGGATGAGGCACTTAGTGCCATGGTCTGGTTGATTGGACAGGACTGGGTGCTAGGTTGGACTGGCTGATCTTGGAGGTCTCTTCCAACCTGGTTGGTTCTATGATTCTAATCTGCAGCAGTAAGTGATAAATAAAGTGCCATGCACTTTTCTGGTAAAGCTACAGAAAATGTCATTTTCTAAACTCATCCAGTCAATATCTGTTCTGCATTCACCATGAAACAGGGTAAAATTACCATTACTGCAAATTCTTACCTGTTTTGATGTAAATACCGTCTTGTATCCTCTGTCCTCTGAGATTCTCTGTTGGACACAGGCTTTACTGGTGAGTTCTAAGCAAAATAACACAGAAAACGAATTTTTTAACTTCCTCAGAAAACTGCACATTAATGTCCAAGAATCTCTTTGTAGAGCAATATTTCTAATGGCTGGTATTCAAAATACCTGACAAAGAACCAGAGAACACAATTCAGGGACATTGGTTTCCAGCTAGGCAAGCATACTTTTATTTTTACCTCCAAATTAAACAAACTTTAGTTTCAAGGTTAAATATGCCTAGTCATATAAGAGTTTAAAAGCCCTACTGTTAAGAACTGTGCAGAGAAGTCCATGTAGGCAGAAAATAATTAATGTCACTTAGAAGACATGTAGAGTTAAGCTTTAAAGCATGGTTACACAAGTATACAGCAACGTGGTCTGGATTCTCAGAAGTGTAAGGTACAATAGCTGATGGTCTCTCATGATGCCTTAAAGGCAGGTGACAGAGGCACTAAGAAAGTGAGACACGAATGAGAACAGCTTAGACTTCATTTGAGCTATGAAATCATTTATCCCATCGGGAACAGAGACATTATTTAAAACTTAGTAACACCCATCAGTCTAAGAAAATGGAAACCTTTTAAGATTAACTTGCCAGTTTTCACTTATCACAGTCTCACAGTATCACCAAGGTTGGAAGAGACCTCACAGATCATCAAGTCCAACCCTTTACCACAGAGCTCAAGGCTAGACCATGGCACCAAGTGCCACGTCCAATCTCGCCTTGAACAGCTCCAGGGACGGCGACTCCACCACCTCCCTGGGCAGCCCATTCCAGTGTCCAATGAGTCTCTCAGTGAAGAATTTTCTCCTCACCTCAAGCCTAAACTTCCCCCGGCGCAGCCTGAGGCTGTGTCCTCTCGTTCTGGCGCTGGCCACCTGAGAGAAGAGAGCAACCTCCCCCTGGCCACAACCACCCTTCAGGTAGTTGTAGACAGCAATAAGGTCACCCCTGAGCCTCCTCTTCTCCAGGCTAAACAATCCCAGCTCCCTCAGCCTTTCCTCGTAGGGCTGTGCTCAAGGCCTCTCACCAGCCTCATCGCCCTTCTCTGGACACACTCAAGCATCTCAATGTCCCTTCTAAACTGGGGGGCCCAGAACCGAACACAGTACTCAAGGTGTGGTCTAACCAGTGTAGAGTACAGGGGCAGAATGACCTCCCTGCTCCTGCTGACCACACCATTCCTGATGCAGGCCAGGATGCCATTGGCTCTCTTGGCCACCTGGGCACACTGCTGGCTCATGTATGCCTGTATGCATGTAGCTTTATTGCATACAGTTGGATGAGGCACTTAGTGCTATGGTCTAGTTGACTGGAAAGGGCTGAGTGCTAGGTTGGACTGGATGAGCTTGGAGGTCTCTTCCAACCTGGTTGATTCTATGACTCCTCAGTAGTAGATAAGAGTGTTTGGGATTGTCTTTTTAAAGAAGCTACTGCTTCATTTAAAAGCAAACAGTTCAATCACCATGACTAGACAGCTTTTTTGATGTTGATCAAAGAGTCCTTGGGTTGCATTGCCAACAGTTGTCTTTTCTGAGCTTTATTTTTGTATCTATGCTTCAGGCAATGTCGGCTTTTATGATTTGATACTGAATTTGTAGGATTTGCAAAATGAATGCACCTCTTGGGTACCTGTGGCACTGATTTTAAACACAATAAAAAGTAATATAAAGCAGCCAAAATAAGGACCAGGCTCCTATACAAATGCTAATGTTCCACATTATTTCTTCAAGAAAAAATACAGTGACATTACTGGAATCATAGCCCTTTTGTGCCTGGACATCATTTGGGTACACTAAGTAGATAATAAAAGCCACTATTATTCAGATAGACTATGCTAAGTTTGACTTTTAAAATTTTGTGGGGTTCTGTTTGCTTGCTTTTGTTTGCTTGTTTTTCAGTGGACAGGACCATGTCCAGAGTTACTCACATCTGCTTCTAGACAGAAGAAAAAAAGCTGCCCAGAGAACTTTCTAACCTGTCTAGCAATAATTTTACTTATTGTGCTAGTCTGAAGCTACCTAGAATGTTTTGGTGAGAAGAATTAGATTACAGGCTGTGAAAGGAAAACAATGGTGATGTCTACTTCGCTCATAGGCTTGCTGAGATGTATAAAAACAAAAAGCAAAACATAGATAACCACAGTCTCACTTCTGCTGGGGAACTGGCTGAGCTGCATCTTACTCTCTAATCTCACCTTTCGTTTCTTTTCTAATCCACTTTGCTTCCTAACTCCCTGGCCAAACCTCCATTCTTCCCTGGGACTGGGGTAAGGTTAAAAGGGGTAGGGGGAATGTAAAGGGGCAGTTGAGAGTCCCTCTTGGGGACTCAGGTTTCTGGGAGGGGAGTTGTGTTTCTGTATTATGTTTTACCTTGTATATTTCTGTATATACTGTAACTATCTGCTTGTATATTGTGCTAGCTGTAAATATAAGCTTCATTCCTATTTCCAGAGCNCTGTTAGCTGATTTGCCGACGTATCTCCACCGAGCGGGGTGGGGGGGGGGTGTTGGGGGGGGGGGGCGGGGGGGGGGGGGTGGGGGGGGGGCAGGGAACACCCAAACCATCACACTTATTGTTCATTCAACTGTATACTTTTACTGACTGAGAATAGTGTCATGCCAGGTTCATGTAAAAATACATACAGCAGATTTTGTTCACAACACTCCAAGACGCATATCCAAGCATGTACCTATAGCTTCAGAGCCATGCTCAACAGGAAGAGAGAAAGAAACTGTTCTCTGCAAAGAGCAGGCTTCCTGAGAAGTCTGAATATTTAGCTTACACTTAAAATGGATGCTGGAGACATTGAGTTTAAAGACAAATAACTTCTAATAGACATGAGCAGCCGAATTAGTCGAGTTGCAAAATTTCTGTACCAAATCTTTATGCTGGTGGCAATTACCATTTTCCCCTTGAGAAAGCCAGTAAATATTCAGTGCTATCAAATAAATGTTAGCAAATTTCTAGATATCACTAATTCCCAGCTGCAAGCACCAACTCTCATGGTTGGTTGTTTTTTTTAAGACAGCACTCTTCTGGAAAAAAAACCCAAACATTTAACTCCATATACGCCTAAAGCATAAAAGTGCAAGAACCCATGACAAGAAAAGACTCATTGCTACTTTAGACTTATTCCCCATATCCTAAAGGGCAGCTGGAAGCAACTTAACCTTCCAGCTCTGACAAAGCAAAACACTGTGCTCTTCCTCTTCAGATCAGACACTTTTTTTTTTTCCCCTTTTCACATAAATAAATAAATAAATAAATCCCAACAATACAGGAAATCTCTGGGGACAAGAAGCATTAATCCCACCACAAATGCTTTCCTGGGGTGTAAGAATTGAACTAATTTAAGTAAAAGCACCACCTCATTAGAGATTCGCCGCTGGTCAATATATGCCATGAACTGTGAGCTGAGGCTGTCTGAGTCCATGCACTTGGGTTGCCTCACCTCTTCCTCCTCCTCTTCTGTGGCACAGCTATCAATATAGTCGATCTGATCGAGATCATGTTCCACTTGACACACATACACAAAGAAAACACCCATAATTAGATAACCTATAGGAGCAGAAAGAACTCAACAAAAAAAGTGATGTCAGAAACTAAGGCTCTATTGCTTTTTTCTTCCATCTGGGAAATCTGAAGGCTCTTGAACTTTGCCAGACCCACCAACACTTATTAAACCCCAGATTTTGAAATAATGATAAAATTTATGCTTTGAAAAAAGCAATGAGAAACATGCATCAAGTATGTAGCTTTATATTGCTGGTTGCAGTTACTTCTGCAGTGTCTGAAAAAGTAAAGCTAATATTTTACTCTTTTTTCCACCAGTAACAAAAAACTACTAAAATCTGTCAGCTACAAAGGCTGTACAATGATTTGAGTACATTCAGTAATTTCTTTTGGTTCTGGTTCATCTGTCAGAAAGATCAGAATGGATATGACAGATAACTCTACTAGTTTTACTACTACAACAAAACAGGGCAGGATGTCTAAATTATCTGGATGTAAATGCAGTAAATCTAAGAAACGTATGTGAAAATAATGAAGGACATAAGAGAAAGCAACAGAATCCCTCTAAGACAATGTAAAAGCATCTGCATTTTTCTTTTAAAAAGAGGAATTTAAAAAAAAAAGAAATGAGAGTGAAAAATGGCACAGTTTGTCTAGTATTGATTTTTCACTTGGGTGGGTAATATGTAGGGCAATTCTTTCACTTGTCACTGCTCTGCCCAGGGATCCTGAGTGTCATGACACTGAGCAAACTACCTTAGTTAAAAATGCTCTGCTAGGCATGCAAGGGAAAGCATAAGCTCCATTTTTTTGAGCCCTACAGCACTCTTTTTCTCTCCCCAAAGTTGCTCCAGACTCCCTTGCAGACATTCTTTTTCTACTCCCCCGCCCCTTTCCTGCTTGTCTAAAACAGAGCTCTCTTTGCTTCACCACACAATCTAGCAACTGTTACTGGCAAAGCCACCTCCTCTGCTACCACAACCATCCAAAACAGCATTCCTATATACTTTGGCTTCATTAAATCTTCATCTTAGTTTCATTTCCCATCTTAAAAAAACCCTAACAAACCCAACCTCCCTCCTTCTTCCCAGTCTTGCTTATTAAACTTAAATAATAATAGTAATACAGTACAGGGTGAAAGATGTTAGTATCTCTGTTAAGATCACAAAATTGGGAAAGGGTTTCCTGGATTACTGACAGCCACATACTATGGCTTGTGTCCCTCTCAGATATTCCCACTCATGAACTCACCATGCTCCATCTTAAAAGACTGGTGAGGCATTTTGAAATCCCTGGTGTACAAAGCCCAAAGAACAAAATAAAGTTAGTCTTGGAGGAGGAGCTGGCAGCACTACCTGTTATTAAGGCTTCCCAGAGCTTACCACAACACAATGTCCTCAATTCTTCTAACTTTGCCTGAATGCAATTGTTTAAACTGACTTATTTGTGTATTAACATGTAAAAGAGCCTGAGTCAACCAAAAAACGTCAGATATTTCTATAAGGTAGAACAAAGCAAAATAGTGTGGCACAGAAGAGTAACACCAAGAAAAGAAGACAGCAAAAGATGAAGAGGGGGAAAAGAGGGGAAAGAGAAGAAAAAGTCAACTGGGTATGGAAGGTTAGAAGTAGCTGGAAAGAGTAATGCTGAGATTAAGTAATACGACCTGTAGCCATCAGGGAGTAGCTGAGAAAGAAGTAAAAATTAAAGTATATGGAGATGAGATCTAATAACAACTAGTACAGAAAAAAGAAGGAATGACTGAAAAAAAAACCAGACCTGGAAGAATGCTAAAACTGGGACATACAAGCAAAAGAGACAGCAGCAACAGCAGATTATTGTTAAGTTAAATGGAAAAGTACTAAAGACAGATCAAGAAACGTGGAAAGTGATACCACTCTTGAACAAAGATGAGGGTGCTACTGGAAGACAACAGAACACTCAATAGAGAAAGTGCACAAAACACAAAATCACTGAAAAATACCAGTGCCTCCTAGATGATTTGCACATTTTGATTAAAATCCAAGAGTGCTGAAAAAGGTACTTTTGCTACTTGGAAATAGGACAGAATTACTCATCCTGTTCCGACAGCAGTCTGCACAGAGCACTGAATTTATTACTGCTGTAAATTTCCCCAGCAGCTCAAATACCGAAATTCCATGCACCAAAATTCGAGATTCTGAGACACTTTATAAAGTACTTGGACTAGGCTGACACATTTCCTAAATACTTCTAATTCAGATGCTATCTGATTTTGCCTTGTAATATCCTTAACACAACGGTGGTTTTACATTGTTTACACAACAGTGGTTTTGTGCAATTTGACCCAGATCCTTCTCTTTAGACAATCTACTTCTTACAGCAAATACACTGATGACAACAAAGCCAAAGATCACTGTTTACCTCCCCCATTCGTCACAACTGAGCTCCCTCGGTTGTCCTGATACTGGCTTTCTCTTCGCAGTCTCTGTTCTTTAGTGATCTCTGCCACACGTAAAGGAAGATCTGAGAACTCATCTGTTGGCTTTCAAAAACAAACAGTAAAGTTGAGAAACAGTCTTCAAAATATCATCTTGTAAACTGCTACCTCTTGATTTGTGTTTTTACTTCAACTGTCCTGGTTTGCACCTACAAAACATGAACTTAAAGGCAAAACACAGCTATAAGGTACTGTTTTAAAAACACACACACATATATTTAAGTCTTCTTGAAAAAACAACAGCTTGCCTACAGTTCTCCTTGCAGTATCTGCAAGGGCTCAAAACCATTTCAGAGTGGAAGCTCCTAGGACTCTCACAAAAAACAAGCTAGGAGTGCAAACGGCCATACAAAGCATAGCTCACTGACGCCTTTAGGTCTCTGCTACTGCCTTATCCCAAGGGAGAAAAGGAGTGTCACTTGCTCTTCCCAGGAAGAAAGTCTCCTTGGTGAGAGAGCTCATTTCCCTGCTTCTAAATGGCAAATCGATTTTAACATTTGAAACAAGCTGCAAGGAAAATTGACAAAATTTCCATCTCATTTTGAAGCTTAATTTTCATGTTCAGACTGATTTTATTGAAACACGTAGTCATGAGCAAGTGTAATTGACTCAAAAGTGCAGTAAGATACAGCTAGAAGCTTTTCTTAAAATGAGGAACCTCATCTTTATCATCTTTTATGCTCCAGCATATTAACATCATGCACTGTTTTGTACTTTTCTCTTACTATTTCCAACTTTCAATCCCAAACACAATGAAGCTTTTCTCCAATAAAACAATAAATAATTTTGGCACAAGGCAACCTGCACACTAGCACACACTGAATATGTCACCTACTGAATATGCTTCCAGATACATACTTATTAGTTCTGTTTCCTGTGCAACACTGCACCCCACAAATAAAGCTGCAACACTTACTTCATTCCCTGACCACCTTTTGTCTCCGCTGTCCACGCTATTGAAGCCAGAATCAAGTGCTCCATAGGGACGAGCAGAATAGAGTTCCTCATGGCTGTCAAACACAGAGTTTTAGTTACTGTTACATAAGCACCACAAAACAGAAAGGAAACTACCAAGCACGGTTGCAGCACGTTCACAAGGTCAGCATATCAGAAAGCATCATACTGCATTTGCCACGTAGAGCAAGAGGCACACTTGTCAGTCAGCTGCCCACCTGCCACCACCCAGTGTTAAGAGCTAACCTGATCCAAAGTATGTAGCTATACTTCTAATACTTCCCAAGCAGAAATTACAACCAAAAAAACCTGCAAAGTGGTCCCTTTGCTGCTTAACAAGTCCAACTTTGCTGCTTAACAAGTCCAACTTTGCTGCTTAACAAGTCCAACTTTCATTTTCTGAGGCTCATTTGTTTTGACTCAAAAATCCTGCCCCTCAAACTTTTTTTGTAATTAAGGACAAACCTCCACAAAATTACTAAAAATACAGAAAATACTTCCAACAAAAGTAAACAGAATGTATTACCCTGTCATCTTCTGCATCACAATTACCTAAGCAACTGTGCAGGAAGCTGGACAGTTTTTCAAGTGCTTCATAATATCATAAATACAGAGGTACAGTTTGCATCTACAGAGCTTGAGTTTGTTAATGACACGTCTAGACAAAGGCTTTAGGCATGTGCCTACTGTTACAATACACACAACCAAACAGCCACACAGTTCTAACTTTCTGGGCTTGGAAAGTATGTAATTCAGCAGTACAGCCATCACAGATGTCAAGCCTGGCAACTGTTGCAGATAGCTACAGTAAAAGAGACAATGGGACTTGTCTGATCCACTGCAGATGGCATTTCACAATGGTTCAACTGTCCTACTGGCACTCGATGCCCCAGGGAGAACTGCAACAGTAATTACTATGTAATACACAAAGAAGAATGAGTTTCAGGAAGCTAATTGCTTCAGCCCATCACAACTGCATCGCAGGTCATTTTCTCACTAGTCCTGTGCTCAAGTTGTGGCTTCTTCTGAAAACCCTCTTTTGGGAAATACTTATTTTCAAATTACTCATTATTATAATCATTACTGATTCAGCATCATGTGTGTGCATGGGATTTTGTAGAAGAGTGACAGGTTATTATCCTTGGCTACTTTATTTTTCAGACATACATAATATAGTAAAAAATAAGAGGAAGGATGAAGTGCTACAGATGAGAAACACGTGGCTATACAGCTGCTTCTATGCAGATGTACAACAAAAGACAAGCTCTTGTATTTGCATGGAGGTTTGAATAACTCAGAAGAATTTCATCTTTATGGCCCTGCATTTGAACAGCAAGATCATCTGCATAATAAACCACCAGAAAGAAAAGAAGAGGAAAGAAAACTCAACTCTGTTCTTTTGGGTGGGGAAGAAAAAAAAGGACCATGAAATTGTCCAGTGTAGTTAGCTAGCTATTAACTTGAATCAGTGACAACAAAACCATACTTATGCTAGTGGTTCACAGGACTTAAATACTGGATTTAACACACAGGTCAGAGAAAAGAAGAATCTACAGAGTAATTCCACTGTAAATGTATCAATACCTTTGGAACCTCCTGAGAACCCTGGAGACATTCAGTGCTGATGAAAAATAACTCTGCCAGTCCCTCACGCAAATTCTTCTTCACAAATCTGATTCATGATTGTGAGGCCCTTTGATTTGTGTTTTATTGCTGCTAAGAAAGCACTACACCCTTGAGCAATTTACTCCTCCACACCATACTACCACTTTCCAAGCTGTCTGAAGTAATTTTTACGTATTTACTTTCATACTTCACTGACTCCCTTTTTTCTGTATCAAGTAACAGAAATAAATCTTAACTCCTGCTTTTCTCTAGAATCATAATTTAGCAGCTGATAGGGCTGCTTGTTTCAATATTTGTATTACAGAGCTAAGTGATACTGCCAAGTGAAAGCTTGCCAAAAATTACAGTTTATTAATGGGGTTTGAGCACTGCAGGTTGAAAATGACAGCGCAGGGAGATACTTGAGTGAGTAGAGAATACGAACTATGTCTAGATGCCATAAACTCAATACCTGTTAACAAGAGAGCATGCCCCTGTCCTAAGAAGATACCAACACTCTCACTGCACATCAACTAACCTAACTGCCTTTCATATGATACTGCCCAAGTTTTCTTCTGAACTGCTCCTTGCTTTTTATGTAGTAGTCCCTTGTTAGAATGTACCACGACATAACACAAAGGACATCCTTCAAAGCCACCTCCACCAACGTGCTGACCAAAGAACAAGCTCAGGATCCACATTTTTTTTTTCAGAAGGCTCAGGCAACTGACAAAATTTTCATGAATGTCATCAAAACTGTGCCAAACTTACCAAGATCCAAATCCCATGGGTCTCCTGTCATAATCAGGCAAGTCTGGAGCTATCTTGCATGCTTCTATGTTCAGGTATTTAAATATATGAATTTTTCCTTTTATACATATCTTAAAAAAAAAAAGTGTAATTTGACAAGATGTTTTCAAAGTACTCTACAGACATTTACATTGAGAATATCAAATGAGCACATTTATGTCAACTAGTGTGTCTTTTCTTCTAGTCTGACTGCATTTTACAGAAACAGCTACAGTGAAGCATCACAGGATGCCTGTGATAGACAGATGGAATCTGTCCTCCCAGTACATCTGGTCTGCATGCAACTTTGTCAGCTGGATGCCGAAATCTCCTCATGCAAACAAGACATAAGCATTTACAAGTACTAGAATTTATACCCTTGGCATCAGAACTGATGCATCCCACCCATGCCCAGCTTTGAATGGCAGTGGCAGACTGCCAAAGCAAGCTCAAATTTGAAAGTGAATGAAGCCAGTAACAGCTGCCTTTGCTTTCAAAAGGGAGGCAAAACTGTATTGAAACTACAGGTTTTGGCAAGTGCCAATCTTGAATCAGAAGCAGCTGAGAGTACAATCTGTAAAACTCAAGGGCTTAAATACCTAGATTAAGAATCAAATTAGTCACTAACCATGTTGCACTTTCTAGCTCAAAGGCCTATCTGAGCACTCTGCTGCAAAGTAAACCAGCAGACAGCACCACAGAGAACTCAGTCAAAATTTTGACACTGAAGAGGCACAGAACAAGTCTTGCCTAACAGAGCCTCCTCTCTCCTACACTGAGAGAAGAACTGTTCAGCTACCATTAGTAGAATACTAGTGATGGAATTTTCAGTAACATCCCACAGGCTAGATTACTAATACAGTAAATTAAGAAAAGAAAAAGGCTTTTTCCCCAGCTGTGCTGTACATTGAACAGTTTTAGACAACACAAAGTTCTTTAAGGATGAATGGAGGGCTGAAGCACCTCTCCTATAAGGACAGACTGAAAGAGTTGGGGCTGTTCAGTCTGGAGGAGGCTCCGAGGTGACCTTACTGTGGCCTTCCAGTATCTGAAGGGGGCCTACAAAAAAGCTGGAGAGGGACTTTTTAGGAAATCAGGGAGTGACAGGACTAGGGGGAATGGAGCAAAGCTGGAGGTGGGGAGATTCAGACTGGAAGCGAGGAGGAAGTTGTTCAGCATGAGAGTGGTGAGAGCCTGGAATGGGTTGCTCAGGGAGGTGGTTGAGGCTCCATCTCTGAAGCTGCTTAAGGCCAGGCTGGATGAGGCTCTGGCCAATCTGGTCTAGGGTAGGGTGTCCCTGCCTATGGCAAAGGGGTTGGAACTAGATGATCCTTGTGGCCTCTTCCAACTCTGACTGATTCTGTGATTCTTTTGTGCTTAAAGTTTGCAATATCCTACAGATTCTAACTTCATTCTGCTCTCTTTAGTTGAGCTGGTCACCTGCATTCCCAGATGCAATTACCTGTGCAGGGGGTGACTGGAGAGGGTTGTTCTCTAACATGATGGTCTGCAGATGTCTGAGGTTCCTGTAACAAACTGGTATCGTTGTTATTTTATTGCAGGAGAAATCTAATCGAATCAAAGGCAACTCAGCAAGCTCTGTAGATAGAAAATAAAGACACAGTTTAGCAGATTACAAGACTGCAAATAAAAAAGGCAAGAGTATAAAAATACATGCTTTATAAAATAATTAAGTACACTGCTTCTAGTTCTCAAGTGAAGAAAAAAGGCATTGAAAATAATGAAGAGCTTGAAGTTTGTGCTGTTATAATTGACAGCCTTTATCTCACCTTCAGGTAAACGCACCAAATTATTTCTTCTGACATTTAGGTCTCGCAAGGATTCCAAATTGCCAATCTGTGGAGGTATTGTCTGTATTTCGTTACAGCTCACATCCTACAAGGCAAGAGTAAACAATGAGTTATCACTAACTGGTAAAGCTCTGTTAACTAAAATCTATAGTACTTCACTTCGGAACCGAAAGAAAAAGACAACTATTTACGTAACACCTCAGATCCATTCATTAAACCTCATTGTTGATGTGAAGCATGATTCTCAGTTTAAATATATGAGAAAACAAAACTATTGAGTATGCAGATATAGAAGTTTATTTCACATTATCTCCCTCAATTTACTCCATATGCACAACTTGCTGCATAAAACCTTTCTTCCCCCGAAACAAACACACCAAGAGCTCTAGTTCCATCTAGCTTTCCTTTCAAAAACAGTCAAGGCTCTCAGCTAAATTGACAGGGATCATTTGCTCTCCCATGCAAGGGATCCTTCCCTCATACAGACTTAAAAAAATCTATTTCAAAACGTTTTCAGAGAATGATAGAACAGTTTAGGTTGGAAGGGACCTCAAAGATCATCCAGTTCCAACCCCCTGCCATAAGCAGGGGCACCTCCCACTAGAAATCTCTATACAAAGTCAAAACGTAGTTGGAGGAGATATTATGCAATACAGTCTTCTGTAAGCAAAGAAGAGATTGCTACTGCATGCAAGTGACTGGTTAACAATCACAAAGTTCTTTGCAGCATGAGAAACAGGATGTTCATCTCGCACATACCCAGATAGCATCTTAATTATTGTACTATTTTGATCAAATCAAAAAGAAGTTGCTTCTTCTGAAGCACCTCCAAACCTATTAAACACATCAATTAAAGACTGAATAGCAATAGTTAAAAAGTAACCATATACTCACCAGCTCTGTCAGCTGTCTGAGCTGTCCAATTTCTTCAGGTATTGAAACCAACTTATTATTACTCGCTATCAAAACTTTCAGTGGTAGACTACAGAGGTGTACTGGCAATGTTGAAAGCTGGTTTCGGCTTTTTGGAAAGAAAAAAAGCTCAGTATCATCAGAAGTCTAGTGAGAGATCATCTCACATTTTAACATAATGAAAAGCTGTACAAAAAGCACTCTCCATTTAGACAATCAACTCAGTTTTCACATCATTACTGTAAAAGTAGTTCCACGGAGTCACTCTTCATTACTTGCTTTATCTATTTCTGTGTGAACAAACTCTGAATATCAACTACCAGCTTTGTCAGATACTTCTGAACTTCAGCACAGGGGAGTATGGTGTTTTCATGTTCTCAGGTGCTTCTGTTAACTGGCCACACTCAGGTGCTTCTGTTAACTGGCCACACTCAGGTGTTTCTGTTAACTGGCCACACTCTGTCACCCTGACTACGTTTGGAGCAAAAGCCTTTCTGACAGCTAGTAGTGCAGGTCAGTACAGACAAAATGTCACAAGTCATTATTTACTGGAAATTAAAAGTGTATTTCTAATTGAAGTCATGAGGATCAAACATCTTGGTGTGATGGATCTTATTATTCCAAAACCAAGGCTTGGACATCTCAAAATAAACTACTATTAAAGCAAAAATGAGGTCCTGTGACTGGACTGTAATCTCAGATGAGAATCAGGCAGGATGAAAACAGATTGTAAACCAGAAAGATTCCCTTTCGGAATAAACCATAGCAAGGAGCAGAGAGCAGATAATTAGAGAGTTCTTAGGATCTTTTAAAAGAGCTTTAATCAAATGTTGATGTTTAGCAAAATATGCAGCTGCATTTTTTCATGACTGCAATCCAGACTACCCTGCTATTAAAATGAGAGGGGAAGAAAAAGAGTTCTGAGCAGTAGGTGAACCAACAGAGCAGATTTTAAAGGCTAATAATTAGACTGCACTCACTAGAGATCATAGCAATAGGAAACTCATACCTGATTCATATCCTATTCCTGCAATTCTCACCAGCAATAAAAAAATAAAGAAACACAAATTGTACATTGGCAAAAGTATAATGGCAGAAGGAAACAGCCTTAAGTTTTTCTTGATTAATATCACTGCCGATCTGCGAGAAGGAACTTCCCACACCTTTTCAAAGCCCCTCTACAAATGGAGGATGTTGTTCACAGCTAAATTTCAACAACAGGCTAAGTTGCAGCAATTAGCTGGCAGAGCAATATTAATGCTTGAGAAAGACATTTATAAGCCAGCAGTACACTGAAGGTACAGAGAAATTCTGTAATCCTTATTCGTCGGCTGAGAGCTGAACTGAAGGAATCGTACAAAAACTCTGTCATCTATTTCAGTCTGCATTTCAAATGAGAACTACTGGAATTTATTTTAGGAGTTCTTTAAGACAGAATTAGCTTTCTTTGTCATACTTCACTTCTGGAAGCTGCTT
The DNA here is from genome assembly GCA_013400475.1 of Tricholaema leucomelas. NCBI lineage: Eukaryota > Metazoa > Chordata > Aves > Piciformes > Lybiidae > Tricholaema lacrymosa > Tricholaema leucomelas. The sequence continues at coordinate 374,419 of WAAF01001099.1, read as the reverse complement.
CTTAATACTTCCTTGATCCACCTAAGTGGGTAAGACCTGTTCTGGTTGCTTTGATTCAATATCATACAACATAACAGCATGATAATTACACAGCATGTTAGAATTACTCATGGATGTATAAAAATGTATAAACCTAGACTACCGATGCTAAAGCAAAATTTCTGAGACAATGATTACCTGATATTGAGAAATGTTAAAGACTGCAAGTTCAGAACTGCTTCTGGGATGTATCGAATGCAGTTCTGGTACAAATTAAGACTCTCAAGGGAGACGAAGTGACATGCTTCTGCTGGAAGCTCTGACAGCCTGTTCCGTGACAAATCTGAAAGGAAGGAAAAAAGAAACAGTAAAGCAATCTTAGACCTTCACAAGGACAAGCATTGTCTGTACATTCGCTGTCATACAGTGGGAACAGTTGGAAAGGAAGTTTCATGATTTCAAAGTGACACACAAAATCAATCAACACCTTTTGAGATCTCACAGCCACAATGAGAAAAAGAGAGGTAGATCATACTCCTTTCAGAGTCACACTTTGATAGTCCCAGCCCCCTTCTGCTTAGAGGAAAACAGTTTATGATGCTGAAAGCCCAGCCTCAAATCTACATTCTCAAGTCCACCTTTAGATGATCTCTTTGGGTCCCTTCCAACCCCTGACATCCCATGATCCTGTGATTATGGAGACTGTATTTGGTGGGCAGTGCTGTAATGAAAAAGAATCAGAAGTACTTTTCTCCCAGCCCTAAGGTACTCCCTGCTACATGGAAATCCCAGCTTTTAATTTCTGTGTAAAATATACACACACATTTATAGGTAATGTTTCCAAGAGGGGAAACACGAGGCACACCATTTTAACAAGCCTTCTATACTCTAGCCAAAGCATTCCTTCCTGCAGAGAGATTCCAGATCAAGCCTGTAACCTCAATCAGGCAATGGAAGGATTTTCAATAAAGGGTCTTCCCTGCTGCAGAGAAATGCTCAGTAAGTTTTACTGTTTCTTTGTGATCCTGCATTTCTCACAAGAAAAAGTTTAACCAAAACTCCTACCAAATGTTTGTATTTGAAGAAGCAGTATTTTCCTTAGCCACTTTCAACTATCAGTACAGAACATCTATCAGTACTATGCTCCTCCAAGTGTAAAAGCTGCCCTGTGATAGATAATGCAGTTGCAAAGGTTCTTTATTCTTTAAAGGTCAAGATCTTGCTTATAAATGGCAAGGGACGGTTCTCACAAACACATACTAACAGCTCCTTCTTCCTAACAGACTCAGATCTCACTTCTGGCAGGAGTTATGCTCATATCAGGAGCACTTTGTGGCAGCAGAGAGTTCCTATAGAGATACTGCCTGTTTAATAAACTGAAGCTTTGCTTTCACATTAAGAGAGGACAGACATTAACTGCAAAAACCCATCTGACCTGAACCAGTGTCATGAGTCACATAAAAAAAACAAACAGACAAAACCCCCAAAAATGACAAG